>JAOWAN010049605.1:0-13838 GCA_028566635.1 Lobelia cardinalis
CCTAGAAGTAGGAATTAATCCTTCATCTCTTCCATAAACTAGAGAGAAAATATAATATGAATTGGTGTATAAAAGAGGAGGAGAGAGGCCCTATTTATAGTTGAACAAAACCCTAAAACCTAAACCTAAAAGGAATTACAATTTTGGTAAAACACTTAATTACTTGGGAAATAATTCATGGATTAATTACACAAATCTGATCTCTTTTTACTCCCAATCTGCACTGCACGGACTGCTGGAAGGTTTCTAGAGAGTTCTGCCACGTTTGGACACGTGGCAGCTCTCTATTGGCTGAAGGAAGAAAGCTGTCGGTTGTCTGGAGGGAGAAGCCAGCAGCGCTGCCACTTGGCAGCTCGCCATTGGTCCTGGTGGGCGGAAGAGTGAGGTGGCGTGAGATGAATGGTGAGGGTGAACTGTGAGAGAGGAGAGAGTTGGAGATAGTGGGGAGCAGCAGGGCCCCGCTTGGACACGTGGCGTGCGCGGAGTGGACGGCAGGAGCAGCTTGTCGGGCGCGTGGACTGCACGCGCTGCGGAAGGCGAGGACGGCTGGCGGAGGCTGACTCACGGGCCCCAGGTGCTGGGCTATCTGATCTGGTGCAACGCGGTGCGTGGTTGCTGTGGTGGAACATGATCTGGAGCGCTGGATCTGCAAGTGTACGGTAGGTGTGAAGCACAGGATCATTAGCCCTTCTATCTTTAAAGCTTCAGCCCTTCCCTTGCTATTCTTTTGCACTTTCAGCCCTTACTTCCATTAAATAGTTAACGGCCGTTAGTCCTTTCTTCATAATATGTTTATAAGTTGCTCGGATGACTAACGGGCCTTCACGACTTTTGCTCCATTTTGTATAAATATTCCAAAAATATAACTTTTAGCTCCAAATACTTCATATTTGCTCACTTTTCCTTCCAAGCTCTTGATAATCCCTAAAAACATGAAATTACATAAAACCAAGGGATTATAGCCAATAAATGCATATAAAATGTATATAAAATACACAAAATATAGCACTAAATTCAGGTCTAATTGAGTGCTATCAGAATACAAGAGGTCTATGTCTTGGAGAAGGAATCCACTATCCTAAGATGTCCAATGACTCAAAACAGACTTTACCCGTCCAGCCTAATTAGGATTGGTTGACTGTGCATCTTTTGCTCTCTTAAAATAAGGTGTCTAAAAAGGGAAAACCCACTCAAAAACCTTACCCACAACCCAAAGCCTTAAAGCCTAAACACTTACCCTCAAAACAGGTAGGAAACTACACTTAAGCCCAAGCTGGATGGTCTCGCAACAAGGATAGCGGTCGATTGGTCAAGTGTCTAAGCTCGCCGGCCCGAGATCAAGCATCGCCGCAAGGGTATTCATCTACACTAACTCTCTGCTCAAGTGACAGTATGTCTGACGAAGAAATGCCGCTCAACTCTTCAAACTGCGAACACAATTTGGGTTTAGGAATCAACATGACACAAGAATGAGAACTCATAGGTAGTCCAAGCATGCCCGAACCTCCTCACTTGGGGATAAGAGTCCTCCTTTTTCTACATCCCGAGGAGCGTAGAAGCATCATGGCCGCACTTTCCCTCAGTCTCGGAGAAGATAGCTCAAAAGGGAATCCTCTTCCCTCTCCATAAGCTAAGTACTCTCAAGGGGCTTCATCCTCAATGGTCCTTCCTCTCACCGAGTCCAACACATAAGGAGCTCCCGGCTCCTTTCATCAGGACCTCAAATGAGACAGTATTCCGCAACACCGATTTCAACCCTTCCCAAGTGCAAGCATCCATGGGCGGTCAACCTACCAAAATGCATGGTTCCGATCCCTACGAAAGAGACAACATCAACATCCGGCCTAGACCCGAAGACTTGTCGACATCCCTCATCAATAATAGGGGATTTGCTACCAATGTAATGGGAACATGGGGAAATACTCAAGCGAGTTATCCCAATTGTACTAGCTTTGATAGGAATCCTTTGTACAGTAATGCCCACAAAAATGGGGCTTACTCTTATCTTGGTGTAAATGAAATGAATCAAATGTATGGGAATCTCAATGTAAATCCCAATACTTCACATATGTACTTTGCTGTTCCCCAAAATGTGATTGTCAATCCACGTTCGAGGCTCGAAGCAAATGGTCCGCATACAACTACGCCCTTTGTTACAAACGAGGGGCTTCTCAATGCAATCTCAGTGGTCCGAACCATATGAATTGGGTCACCAATCAGAATATTCCACCTCCTAGAGTGCTCTCTGATATTTTGTCGCAAGTCACAATGACTCCGACCGAGAAGGAGATCAAAGAGTTAGTGATGGTCCTAAAGTTCATAAGTAAGGACGACACTAACTTCCAAGCCTTGGATTTCCAAAACATAGTGGTTCTACCATAAAATTTCAAGATGCCTAAGCTCAAGAGGTTCAATGGTACCGGTTGCCCAACGTCTCACTTGAAATCATACACTTTGGCTATGAAGACCAGAGGTGCTACCCCGCAAATGATGGCTACTAATTTCCCGCTCACATTGGAAGGTTCTCCCCAAGAATGGATCATGACCCTTGATACATCCATCCACATTGATTGGGAGAAGGTGTCCGAATTATTTCAAAGGAGGTATGCCGACAATAGCAAGAGGGGGAATGACAAGAAAGAGCTCAAGAACTTCTGCATGAAAGAAGGGGAAACATTCACTGACTTCGTCAAGAGGTGGAAAGATAAGGTAGCTCAGACTCTCGAGCGACCTTCCAAAGATGAAGAAATGGACATGTTCCGTAATAATCTAAAGCCCTTTTACTTCCACAAGATGGTGTGCGGAGGATACTCTGGATTTGATTCGCTAATGGCTGCCGGTCTCAGAATTGAAGAATGTTTGAGAATGGGGACAATGAAAGATGACACCCCTGCTAGCGGGACCTCTCACCGAATCCTCACTAGTGCAAGTAGCAACGCCATCAAGGCCAGCTCCCCTGCTAATGCTGTGAGTAATATCACATGGGCATCTCAGCCGACTGCAAGTCAGCCCAACTATGTTAATGTCGTTGGAGAGACAAAGAATGGAGGACAGCGCTACCGAAAGGAGCCGCGCCCACCAAGAAATTATGATGACCTCCCTGACACTCAAGATAACATCTTTAAACTTCTGAGGGAGAAAAGAGTCACTAAACCATTGGAGAAATGGCAACCGAGGACACTGCACCTGCCTTCGAACTGGAAGTATGGAAAGTTCTGCGACTACCACAACTACACGGGCCTTATGACCAATGACTGCTTTATCTTGAGGGATCACCTACAAGAACTTATTGATAAAGGAATATTGGAAAATGGCGCCAAGACTGAGGCTAAACCTCCCCACGTGGTAAACAACCCGTTGCCTACCAAGCAAGTCAATAAGCTTTATGAAGACGGCCCGATTCCTGCCTTCGCCCTTACAAAGGGCGAAGAGTCGGCTTTCAGTTGCAATATGATCACATGGGAATCTTTGCTCGGAAAGAGTACTCCCGAAGATGACAATTTGAATCACCTCACTAGGTCAGGGAGAGCTTATCATCCCAATCAAGAGCGAGACATTGGCCCGAAAAAGGAGGCACCGGTCCAGACTACTGAAGAAAATGTGGTTCATGAGGACCCAGTCTTGTTACAAATGAAAAAGACCAATGCCAAATCCCTCTCCCAAGCTGTAGTCCCGATCGAGACTCCTCCTGCAGACTTAACACAAATGATTGGCAATATCCACTTCGGCAATGTCATCACTTATTCCGAGCTTGACCTCCCGAAAGAAGGAGAAGAGCATGTGGTTGCCCTCAACATAGCCGTAGATCATGGCAGTACTCGCATCCTTAAAGTATTGATTGACAACGACTCCTCTATCAACGTCTGCCCGCTCTCTACTTTGACAAAATTAGGGATCAGTGTCGTCGACTTGGCTCCGTATGGACAGACTGTAAGGGCATATGACAACACCGACCATGCTGTTTTGGGCATTGTCAGCCTGCCCCTCTCTTTCGATGTTGTAGAGATGAAGGTCGAGTTCCATGTAATGGATATCAAAACCACTTTTAATCTACTTTTAGGAAGGCCATGGATCCATGGCATGAAAGGAGTTCCCTCTCCTCTGCATCAGATGGTAAGATTCCCTCACAACGGCTGTATTGTCACTATCATGGCCGAGAGGTTTATTGGCAAGGCAAAGGAGAGTGATACTCCCCTCCTTGAGATACAACATGAAGGAACCGGAGATCTGTTCTTAAGTGGCTTCCAAGTATCGCCGCAAGCTCAAGTTTTAAGCCTGGGATGTGCAAATTAGACGGACATCGTTGGGTCGAGATGTACTAAGTATGGTGATGTGATAGCCCTAAATATGCTCAAAAGGATGAAATTCTTTCCAGGTTTCGATCTTGGAAAAGTTAATCAAGGGATCGCTGAGTTCCCCCACACCGAAGAAAGGCCCAAATACCCGTTCAGGTTGGGATATGCATTCACCTCAGCCGATATGGCTAGGAACTTCCGAGAAGAGATGAGGAAGAGCAAGCTCCTCAAATAAGGAAAGGATTATGAGTATCCCATTCGCCCCTATCAAAGGACTCTCAATGGCTACTATGTCAAAGAAGGGGAAGACATTCCGTATCTACTATTTCCTGAGCCATGGGTCGGGGAAGATGGAGAAAGACATCCCGGATGGGAGATATTCAATGATGTCTCGCTGGTTGAAGCCCTGGAGGAAAGGCTAGTGATAGACTACAAAGCTCAAAAGAAGGAAACGACCCCAACCCAAAACGATTGGGTGGGAAAAGTTGAAGATGATGACTTCCCTCTGTAGAAGATGGGTTCTTGGGAATGATATCTCATGAGGAGTCTATAGATGATAACTTCTTCATGGACCAGCAATCCTCTCAGAGTAGTGATTCCGGCAGTGACGAGGCCGAAAATCTATTTCCCAATTACCACTGCTACTTAGGCACGCTCAATGGCACAGTCGGTCCATACCGCCTGGCAAAGACACTTTGGGAAGACATGTGGAACACCCATATCCCCGAGAAGTCGTTTGAAGAAATTCGGTGGATGAAGAAGTATTTGAACCCCAAGCCGGTTAGTGAAAGGGAGGAGGTATCCCCTGGTACGTCGAGGCAAAAAGACTAGCCAAGAGATTGTATGTGGAGCCCATTATAGAAGGGTACGAAGGAAGGTGCTACATGGATGACATCAAGCCCCTCCGAGCATTTGATGATCTTGGCTCTCCCCTGGATGTGGTTTTCTGTGTCCTAAGAAACAAGGGGGTAATTGAAGATAAATACAAGGGGCTCATCTATCGGCTCACACAAGAGACAGTGGTGGACAACCACTGTGACTATCACCAACAGTGGGGATATCACACAAGACAGTGCCAATCTCTGCTTCACAGAATTCAGGATCTTATTGAGGAAGGCATGATTGAGAAGTCACCGGCCCCTGGAACTGTCATTATTAAGGAGGATGCTCCCGAAGATCCCATGAAATATAAAAATGTGCCGCTCATGCCAAAGAAGAGGTCTGCCAGGCGTAGGGTTCACCCATAACCTTGAAAGAAGCAAGCCAAGCCATTCCCCCACCTTGTATATAGCCATCAGTCCGTCTAGCCAAGCGTCAATCTTGTTATTTCAATCTGTCGAGTCTTCCGCTCTTGAGAGCATTTTTCCTGTCGCCTCAATGAGCGTCTAATATGTATTTCTCCTTTCAGTCAATCAGAATATACTCTATTTATAAATCTCCCTTGATTATTAAAATTTTCGAAATGATTACTAATCAAGATTCGTTTCTAAGATGAATGAACGCAAAAAAAAATATATGAAAAAAAAAGAGAGAAGAAGAAAAATAATAATAAAGGATTAAACTATCTCAATGAGAATTATATTCGAGAGTTCAAAAGGGGTTATCCACGACATGAACGAGAGATGAACTCCCCTCACCACAAGCAACGAAGAGCAAGCTGAACAAAGGGCGAACGAAGAAAAGTTTCGAAAAGTGCATTCTGCAACCATTCAATAAAAAAAAAGGATAAAAGCTCGCTAGATTAAGACCCAAATGGGCGACCTAGGTAAAAGTTAGAGCTAAAGCACAAAAGAAAGCCCTTGAAAGCTGAAAACCGGAAAGGGCGGCCTAGCAAGAAAATGGGTTTGCTCAAAAGAAGAGTGAAGATGAGAAGAATAAAAAAAATGATTAATGAATGTCTCATCATCCCATGTTATTCATGCAAGAATGTTTCAAGATGAAGACTACAACGAAAATAACTAGACAAAAGGGCTTTGAAGACATCAAAATTGGCAAAACTACGGCGACCTGAGCCTCATATTGGGGAACGTAGGCAACCCTCACGGGTCCGGTCTAATCAATAAACATGAGCTACATTTGAGCTTCCTCTTGAATGTCGTTGGACAATCCCTTTTCATCACAAACTCAAAAAACATGATTTGAATCAAGATCGGTAAAAATAATATAATATATATAAGATCAAGTTGGATTCATCTTTAACAATATAGGGATGATTAATAAAGAAGAGTAGTCTCAACTTAACTTGTTCTCATAAATCTTCACATATGATTTTGTGATCCTTACTAAGAGACTTGGGGCTTATTCTCAAGTTTGCAATATAGTTTGTGTCTTGTTCTAAAACATAAATCAACTTTTATTTCTCCAAGAAAGTTCCATTTATTACATAAAAGATGGAATTACATAACACTTTTGGGTCAAAGCCCAAGACTCATCCTTACATTTCAAGGATTTATTACAAAGACTCACAAAAGAAAAGAAAAGGAAAAGAAAAATCCTAATGGTAATCTTGGGGAAAATACTTATTTTTGTGTCTTCCTTCTACCAAAAGCGAAAAGATTTTCCTTTCTTCTTATCCTTACCCTTCCACCCTTAGCTTGAGCTAGCTTCGCCCGAGTTGTGGTAGTTCGCCTCATATGGTTTGTCGGCCAAGTATGCATCAATGGTATCAATTTCAGAAGATGTTGGGGAAGTATTAGTGCTTGGAGCAAGTTGAAGCCCCTTTGCCTCCTTCATACGGTCTTCCGCCGCATTTGCAATGGTACCCTCGAGGACCTCGGATAGGGCGGTCACAATACCAAAGTACTCCCTCTCTACTTGAGGAATAAGCCATCCCAAGTAAGCCTCATCCAAGAAAATGGACTCAGGTGGGTTCCCGACTGTTATGGATCTAGAGTCATGATAAAAGTTCCAATAGCCACTAAGGTTCATCGCAAGGGCCGCACTCATCACCTCCTTTGTTGGGAGAGAAAGATCCCAATTAGGCACTCTGGGAGCTCGCCCGAATTAATTTCCTTGTGATCCGGTTGCCAAAGTAAAAGCTTGAATGGCGAAGGCCGGGAAGGAATACATGATTTTTCGAAGTGGAATGGAAAATGAACCGCTTCAAGCGCCAATGGGGCGGCATCCAAGTGATCTCACGGTTTGGACATTTGCGAAGAGCATCAACCACTCCTTCACGGAACAATGAAAGCTTGGGCAGAAAGACCTTAACCCATATGCAGTTGGATTTTACACGATCCCCTCAAACGGCTTCACACCTTGGAAATGCTCTTGGAGCTACATGTGCAAAAGGAGAGGGCTCCCACGGTGGAAGACATAATCATCTCCCAAGCTAAAGTTGTCCAAGCCATGCAAAGTCTCCCCAAGGATGATAGGGATCATGTTAGCCTTTTGGTAGAAATCTTGGAAGACCACATCGATCAAGTTGATGTCAATGAAGCCCTTCCTACACACAAAGAAATACTTGGAAAAGAGGCAAAGAGCAAGTGCAAACTCCCGCTTCTCCATATACCGAGCATTTTCCGGATGGGGTAGTGAAAAGAAGGATGGCAAGAGGGTGATGTCCAAGAACTTCCCATGCACAAGCCTCTTAATGTGGCCCAACTCAAGCTCAAGTAGTTGATAAAAGGTCATTAATGGGGAACAAGTAAATTCGGGGTGAGCAAGCTTACCTCCTTCGGGCATGTCCACCATAGCACAAAACTCCTCGTGGGAAGGACTCATCTCGTTGAAAGAGAAGTTAAAGAGGTGAAGTTTTCGGGACCAAAATCGGGAGGCCGCCCTCAACATGGCCCAATCCACCGCCAAAGAGTGCCAACCAAACATGCACTTAAAGCCATAGGAGGCGTGAAAGTGTGCCTTCTCTTGTTTGGACATGTTCTTCACCCAAAGAGCAAGAGAGCTCTCAAATGAAGCAATGGGTTCAAGTGTATCATAGGAAGGCTTGGAGCTAGACATGATATAAGAGAATGAAGAGAGAAATTCACAAATGAGCTCAAGAAGAGAAGAGGTGTGATTGCAAGACATGCCCATACACTCCTTTTATAGTGCCAAAGTTACATGCAAAGTAAGGATGGTCAAAACCTATGCTATGGAATGATTCCTTAGCTTAGAATCTCCATGAAGAACTCAGGAATCCAGTCACAAAACAGCCCTTCAAGAGATTGGACACAAAGCAAAAGAGAAAAAGCCGAAAATAAGAAAACAGCTTACTGGCTCAGTCCGACCCAGATCTGGCCGGTCCGACCCAGTTGCTCCAGTCCAATTCGTGGCCATTTTCCCAAGTTGCCAAAAACCATCCCAAAATGGGTCCAAAGTGCACCAAAGGCTGGCAAAAAATGCCCCATTTATAGCCTTGATTCCCCTTTCACCGAACAAAACACAACACACCAAAAAACCATCACTTTTACTTTCACTCTTCACAACATATTCATCCATTTTCCCATTAATGGGATTACCCATATTACACACCATGTAATTAAGAGAGCAAAGATGCCTTGTCCTTTTTACCAAGGATGATCATCCTTCCTTTTAAGATTTTTATTTCCTTTTATCTTAATGTGAATAACATTTTTCATAGTAGATAAAAGTGTGCATTTGTGCATAAAATAAATACTAGCATGATATACATTTTTTGCATATAATATAAAGTGTGCATACACTTATACATGCCAAAATGTGCATCATCAAAATAGTTCACAAATTGTTTTCCTAGCAATATTACATGCTAAGCTCAGGTACGATGGCGAGACCGCCTCGAAGAAGAGCCACCGTGATCACCGCTGCTCCCCGAGCCACTGCCGCTAGCCACGTTGGTGTCCCGGCATCCCCATCTGGCCACTCGAGCCCGTAGCTGTTTGTACTTCTCGCGCAGATCGAGATATGTTTGATGAAGACTGTTATGATCCTCGATCGGTACCTGCAATGCAATGACCACATCAATGGTGGTCGGAAAACAGAGAATCATAAAATCTAAAGCATTAAAACAAGACTTACAGTCCGAACGTGAGATGGAGTGGCATACTCCGATAGAATCTCCTACCGACCCAGCTCGTCGACGACCTTGTCGCCGTGCTCATCTCTGTAGCTCACACTCGCCTTGAAGCGAGGTCTCCACTGAGGCTCTCCCAACGGCTCCCGAGGCATGGCTAGTCTCTGCGCCACGAAAGCGCTATAATCAGCATCGGGGAAGACAAAGTTCTCCGACGGCATCATCAGCTCCCAACTTCGAGCATCCTCGGTCTGCATCATCGGCTGAGGCACAAACAGGACCTCGGGCCCCAATCCCCACTAGCGAGAGACTCTCTCTTCCACGTACAGACAGTCGGCAACAGGGGCTACCAAGAAAACTCGAGAAAGAGTCCACATCCTAGTATTGGGGAACTCGACCACCCCCCCCACTCTCCTCCAAGGATAGAAGGTCACAGTGGCCAAGGAGTCGTCAATCAACCGACGTAGCTCCGCGAGATGATGATGGCGAGCGCCGCCCTTTGTCTGCCACTCATCCTTTGCCCACAAGGACATGACAAGGAAAGTCCACTGAGTATTCTGAGCCCGGATAGGCTTTTGGTTCAAGCCCAGAAGCACATATGCCTATACCTACAAGAGGAAAGCCGTCAGAAAAATGACAAGTCGAAAGACAACTGCAAAAGGGAAGAGTCAAAGGTCGAATGATACCTCCCTAGCATGTATGAAGCCGGTCAAGCTAGTAGTAGCATGCCGACTCACATGGTCAAGCCCCCAGTAGCACGTGCCCAAACCGGCACTACCCTAATCATATAAATCCAGCTCGTCACGATCAGCCAGAAAAGGCAACAGGCTCACACGAGCAGAAGTGTTTGCATTATAAAACAAAGTCTCACTGAGGGCCCACAAGAGGAAGACCCTTATCAACCGTCGGATCTCGTTGGGACTCCGAACCCTAATCACTGCCTGCCGCAAGTAATCATGCAGGATGTCCAAACTCAACTCATCAAACTCAAACCCAAAGTCCGCGCTAAGTAAAGAAATAATATTTTGCCGCTCCTTGTTGAAGTAAAAAGGATCGACGATGATCTCTGTGCCCTCGCATGACAGCCCGGTGATATAAGTGAAATCCAGAAGAGTCATCGTCATCTCTTCCCAGGGAAAATGGAATGTGTGGGTGGAGTCCCACCACCTATCCCTCAGTGCAACCATTATGTCCGCATTTCGGACAAACTTCTTCGTGGCCGCCTCCTCGAAGAAACGGCCCAGAAAGCTGCCGGTGATCAAGTCCCGGCCATCAGAAGGGAGGGCCTCCCACATGTTGGCAAGCGCCAAAACACCACAGCGGCTCTTGAGAGCCTTCACTCCCTGTAAATCGAAACACGATAAAGTGTCAGCAGCAAAAAATATATACATAGAATGCAGCGTAAGCAGAATAAGGTAAATTCTAAACCTACTTCTAAAATTAATTTTTCGCCGTGGGGCGACCAAAATCATATTTCATCGTAGAACGTTAAACCTTAAAATTAATTTTTCTGTCGTAGGGCGTTTAAAGGAAAAAAAAAAATTTCGCTGTTGGGCGACCAAATCAAATTTCGTCGTAGGACGTTAAACTTTAAAATTAAATTTTCTGTCGTAAAGCGATTGAAAGAAAATTAATTTTTTGCCGTTGGGCGACCTAAAATCAAAATTAAATTTCCTCGTAGGACGTTAAACCTTAAAATTAAATTTTCTGTCGTAGGGAGTTTAAAGGAAAATTAATTTTTCGCCGCTGGGCGACAAAATCAAAATTCGTCGTAGGACGTTAAAGTTTAAAATTAATTTTTCTGCCGTAGGGCGATTGAAAAAAAATTAATTTTTCGCCGCTGGGCGACCAAAATTAAAATTTCGTCGTAGGACGTTAAACCTTAAAATTAATTTTTGCCGTAGGGCGATTGAAAGAAAATTAATTTTTGGCCGTTGGGCGACCTAAAATTAAAATTCGTCGTAGGACGTTAAACCTTAAAATTAATTTTTCTGCCGTAGGACGTTTAAAGAAAAATTAATTTTTCACCGCTGGGCGACAAAATCAAAATTCGTCGTAGGAAGTTAAACTTTAAAATTAATTTTTCTGTCGTAGAGCGATTGAAAGAAAATTGATTTTTCGCCATTGGGCGACCTAAAATCAAAAATTTCGTCGTAGGACGTTAAACCTTAAAATTAATTTTTCTACCGTAGAGCGATAGAAGAAAATTAATTTTTCGCTCCTAGGCGATCAAAATCAAAAATTTCGTCGCAGGACTTTAAACCTTAAAATTAATTTTTCTACCGTAGGGCAATAGAAGAAAATTAATTTTTCGCCGCTGGACGACCAAAATCAAATTTCGTCGTAGGACGTTAAATCTTAAAATTATTTTTTCTGCCGTAGGGCGTTTAAAGGAAAATTAATTTTTTCGCCGCTGGGCGACCAAAATCAAATTTCGTCGTAGGACGTTAAACCTATAAAAATTAATTTTTCTGCCACAGGGCGATTAAAATAAAATTAATTTTTTGCCGCTGGACGACCAAAATTAAAATGCGTCGTAGGACGTTAAACACTTAAAATTAATTTTTCTGCCATAGGGCGTTTAAAGGAAAATTAATTTTTCGTCGTTGGGCGACCTAAATTTAAACTTCGTCGTGGGACGTTAAACTCAAAGTTAATGTTTCTGCCGTAGGGTGATTAAAAGAAAATTAATTTTTTGCCGTTTGGTGACCTAAAGCTAAAATTCGTCGTAGGACGTTAAAATTTAAATTCATTTTTTCCATTGAGTGATTCAATTGAAAGTCTTTTCTCGTTGGGTGATCGAGACTGATTTCATGGGCGTTGATCAATCCTAATTGCATAATTAGGGCACATGCTTGAGTTTGCATAAATTATTTGGGCATCATTTGCATCAAAATAAACACAATATGCATTTAAATATTTTATATGCATATAAATTTTGCATACATTGCATACATCATTTTGGTCATTGACCAAACACAAAATAAAACATTGCCATGAGCTATTTTTGCACCTCAAAACATGCATAATCGTGCATACATTCATCCACATAAAAAAGGCATGGTCACAAGTGACCCAAAGACACAAAAAATCATCACATTTTTTATACATGTGCATTTCATCAAACACTTGGTGGGCATGCTTTTGGGTATGATTTTTTTTTTTAGCACAAATCATGCATTCATAATCTTCACATTGCATATATAATCATCACATACAAAGTCTCATTATCAAGAGCATCACATTTGCCAATTTTTGCAAAATTAAAATGCAATTTTTGGATTTTATTTTTATGGCATGAACAAAAGCTCAAAACTTCAAGAAAACATCAAAATTGATGAAGAAAATTGTCCTAATCTAACATATATATGTTAAGAGAAGATTTTCTACCTCATTAAGAGCCCTTTTGGCCATTGCATGAGAGAAAATATTCGGATGAAGATTCGAAGCATCAAATGGGTATTGAACCGCATATCCCCTTTGATTTCTCCTCAATCCCACATTCTTGGTAGTCCTAGCTCTACTTGATGAAGCCATTGGTGAGCTTGGATGAAGAAAACGAAGCTTTGAAGCTTTGGTTTTAATGGAAATTTGGTGGATTTCTAGATAGAGGGCTAAAGACCCAATTTGGTCCCTGAACTAAGTATGTATTGTATAAGTAATTCCTAACCAATTAATATTGTTGGTCAAATATACAACCTATCAATTATGACCTAACTTAGTCACTACATTCAAATTTAAAGGGTTGATCAGCCTACATGGCAACATTTATCCTACGTGGCGCTTAATTGGCGCTGAGGTGGCTACAAATTTGAAGAAAAAGTATTAAAATGACAAGTTTACCCTCCATTATTTATAAAAATAAATAATAAAATTACTAAATTATTTTAAAACTTATTCTTCAAGTTTACCCACCACCGCCACCACCATCCTCTTTCTCACTCACCACTACCACTACCTCAACAGAACCACCACCACCACTACCTCAACAGAACCACCATCACCACCACCACTACCTCTTTCTCACCCTTCTCCACAGCTCCATAAAGGAAAAATAAAACCATAATCACCACCAGATTTATAAACCCAAATTGCAAATAAAAACCATCAACCAAGATCAATGGCAGAGGTAACAAATAAAAACCATCACCACCAGGTTTAAAAGCCCAGAAACAGATCTGGATTTTTGAAGAACAGATCTGGGTTTACGAATACCAACCATTCAAATTGCATTGACCGAGACTGTGCATCAACAACTGTGGATTCAACACAATTGCAGATATCCTGACTAACGATTTTGCGAAGAAACCATGGTCCTGGAGCATGGATGGTGATAACCCGAGTTGTTTGTAGCTCTCGCGACTTGGGATCAGCCTTGTGGTTCAAGGTGTCGACTTCAAGGATGTGGGACAGTGTGCGCTTGTTTTCAGGATCAGCAAACTTACGCCAGGAAGCAGAGGTAGATCGAGTGTTTGTGGAGTTGAGAGAGAGAGAGAGAGAGAGAGAGAGAGAGAGAGAGAGAGAGAGAGAGAGAGAGAGAGAGAGAGAGAGAG
>JAOWAN010049616.1:0-13838 GCA_028566635.1 Lobelia cardinalis
GGCCTAAAATGCAATTTTGAGCAATTTAGGGATTATTGCAATGTCATGTGTGACACTTTCTTATGTTTGCCTATTAAATTATGATTAATCATTTATAATTAAATCACAAATTAATGGTCCAAAAATGGGGTGTCTACACTAGGTCATTTAAGTATTTTAATAATCATAAATGATCGTTCCGTTAATTTATTTCATGGGGGTATTGTTAAATGATGATTAATTTTGAATATGAATAAAGTAGTTAATAATTAACTTATCTTATTTACGCAATTGATTGTTTTATTTTATTAATTAATTTTAACTTTAATTGAATCATAATTCATAATGAGGGATCAAGAATATCAGAAAGAATGTAACAACCAAATGACGAGGTTTTAATTATTTCTGTTCATTTGCTGTACTATTCTTGTATATTAATATTGAAAATATGTACGGGGATTAAGGTTATGTATGGGTAAATTCATTTTTTATGATTCATGTTCACTAACCTATATTAAATCTTCATTTTTCCTGTTCAGATAATGGATCTTGTTATTAGCATCTAAAAGATAATGATCAATCGTATGGAGCTATTGATAAAAGACTTGGATGGACTATTTGAGAAAGCTAGGAAATACAATATGCCCGAGGGTAGCAATTTTATCACATTTTTCACAAAATACGCATCAATGCTGAACCATATGGTAGTTTAACCCATAACAGAAAAGTCTCCTCAACAACAAACACAAAAAAACAGTGAAGAATATGCCTACAATTCTACACAGAAAAGATAATTTTGATATTCAAAAAAAGCCATGGGTGGTATTGACAACACAACCTCTTATCTAATGACAGTAAGGACATCGTGGATGTCAAGCTTTGACCTTGGCTTCGAGAATGATGATATTTCACAACATGATGAACGACAAAGAAATGTGCTTGTTCCTGTAGATAATGAAACTAATAATAGAGGTATGAATAATCATATAAATATATTGTCTGCTGTTAAGTATTAATTTATAATATACCTAATGTTCACTAATCGATATATTTATGTTTATTACTTAACTTTCAGCAACTAGACAAACATTAGAGGAGTATGTGACAGATGTAGATAATGTAATGGATGATATTAATCAGGTTTCAACTAGCCTGGACAACACTATATTTGATAGCAACCAACCAAGGGTAACCTATGTTCGTCCAAGTTCAAGAAATGCCCATTCAAGTGAACATGAATATCAAGTTCCAAATTCAAGCAATTCTGGTCCAAATGAATATGATGATTCATTGAGCAATATTGTTACACGATCAAGGCGTCTAAAAATACAAGCAAGCTTAGCTAATTTGGTCTATACAAGCTGGTCCAAAAAAGAGTCTAAATCACATTTCTTCAAGCCCAATTTTGTGAACAATTTGGTGATTTCAGATCATGAGCTGCCCCAACTCAATTGATCCAATTCCAGCAGATTTCAGTAAACTTCGTAAAATTGTCTAGAAAGATCTAGAAATCCGAATTCAGCATGTGATACATGCATGGAAAGCCTTGGATGTCTAGTTTCATAGGAACTTTACAGATCTGCATTTGGAGTTTTCTACAGCAATATGCATTCATTTTTTTACCTGCTGTTCAGATAAGCCGAATCGGGACATGCATGTTCTATTTTTATTCATGAATCTTTGTTTTCTATTCCTAGGACTTTATGATTAGTTCATCCACCAAATTATTATCCTAATCTTGGAGGAATGTTCCAAGAAGCCTATAAATAGGTTTCCATTTTGTATTCAAAAACATGTTGAATGATATTTTGAACCCTTGAAAGGAATTTTCCTTACTTTGCTAGTTTTGAACTAATTAGGAGTCTTGCCATTTCTAGAAAAACTTAATGGCTTATTAACTAGAGTTTGCTTTCCTTTAGTTGTGGCGCCTTGGCCTATATTCTTTGTTCAACTTGCTGTCCAAAGGTGGTAAGTATTTTGCTGCTTGCTATTGTTGGATGCAATTGTCCTAGAGTTTAGGTAACAGCTTGCTATTCTCTCTTTTCGATCATCTTTGGAGGTGTTAAGTATTTTGCTGCCTAGCATTGCCTTAGTTTTCATAAGTTGAGGTGGTTAGCTTGGTAGCTTTCCACACATTAAGTCCTTGATCAATCCACAACGGTTTTGCTGCATCTTTATGTGGTTGTCACTACTTGCTGCGTGGCCTATCTAAGATCAACAAGAAACGATCCACACTTCCGCACGCATAGCAATCTAGTTGCTGTCATTTGGTAATCAGAGCTTTCTTCTTGTTTGATCATATCTTTTTATTTCATTACATCGTATTCTTATCATCTTCTCCCCATTCCATTCTCTTTCAAAAAAAAAAAGAGAAGTACAAAAAAGAAAAGAAAAGAAGAGAAAAAAGAAAAAGAAAGAGGTACAAAAAAAAATAAATTCAAATCTGAGTTTGTTTGAAGAGTGCATCAAAATCATATTCATTCATCTTAAAAGGGTGCATTCATCTTATCAAAGTTCATTCATCAATTGCTGCACCTTATAAATGTTGTTTGTTCCATTTGAGTGCTATATTTTTCATTGCTAATTCATTGAGTTTCAGCATCATAATCCGTGTTTCTCTTATACCCCATCATTTTCTTTCATACTCTCTTATGTTACATCTATTGGTTTGCAATCTCTACTGATTTATCCGTTTGAGTGGCATCAATTTTTTTAGATTAAGTAAGACCCCCAAACGAAATTCAGCACTTTGCAAACAAGGAATAAGAGTGGTAAGAAAAGAGTGATCATGCCCTTAAGTATTAAAAAAAGCCGAGTGTATACATATATTAATCATTGGGTGAGTGATCATATTGGGGAGGGGTAAATGGGTGTGAAAAATTTCTTTGTTACATTTTTCAGATTACAAAAATGGAGCCATACCCAAAATGATACATTGGATCAGAAAGCATGGAGAGAACACATGTCAAGACAATACAATCAAATGATGGAATAATTTAAACAAATGAGAACTGAAATCAGAGAGGATGTTCGAACTAATCTTCTAGAAGCTAAAAGTCGGAGGTCTAAGGCATCATTTTTTTCAACTAAAGAAAGGAGGAAGAACCGAGGTAGTGATGATGCACGTTGAGACACAAATTTTCATGCTCGTGGTCTCATTGAAAATAAGGTTTGCAATATTCAAGTTGATTCTAATGTTAGTTTGAATATGCTGAACATTCATTTGGTGGCGAAATTGCATCTAAACACTTTTTCACATCCGAAGCCCTATGTACATTCATCTGATTGTGGTTTGGTGGTGGTCAAGGAAAGAGCATGGATACATTTCAGTTTTGACAAATTTCATGATTCTATTTTATGTGATGTTATGCCTATATGACTTCAACACATCTAATCTTGGAGAAGGCATGGATTAGGGGCAAGTCGCTTATCTATAACAAGTCGGATGGAACTTATGAGCTTATGGCACGTGGCAAGAAATATTTTCTTCTAGCTCTATTCGATGATGTTGTACATAATTCAATTAAGAGAGAAAAAGAAAGTTATTTGAAAGAAGCAAAAAAAGAAATATATGAGAGTGAAAAGGAAAAGAGTGAAAAAGAAATGAGCAAAAAATAAATAAGTGAAATGAAAAATCCAAAAGAGTGTGACAAAGATGAAAAGAAAGTGGAAGAAAATGAGAGTGGTGAAAATGAGAGAAAAGAGCCAAAAGCAAGTGAGGGAAAATGCGCTTTTATCGTGAGCATGGGTGATATGCATAGGAACTTCTCTTCTCATCCTCCAAAAGTACCTTTGTATAAAGAATACTTCCTTCCATCTAACCAAATTTTTAGATTTCCTTGTGAAGATAATTTGCAGGAATTTGGAGTAAGAGAAAGCCTAGAGGTTTCCATGAAAGATGCAAAAATAATGGGCACATATGGTACATTTGATCTTAATTCTCAAAGATCATTGGTAAAATCATTCATTTTGAAAGAAGAAGTGGACAAAGAGGTTTGCATTTCACTTGAAAGAAATTTAATTTTTGGGTCGTCAGATTTTCGTGAGTCTTTATATTTTTGTGAGTCTTTGTGTCAACATTTCAGAATTTTTGAGGTATATTTTTCTAAAATTGAGTCATTAGCAACAAGTCGTTCTGTGTCTTTGAGTCTTTTAAAGTCATGTGAGTTAACAAGTTATAGTAGTGTGTCAAATTCTGTTTTGAGTCATCTTTGTAAAAATTCGCATATTCTGAGTTGTTTCTTTGTTCAAAATTTTAGTTTGAGTCCAAGTGATCTATTTTCTAATGTTTTGAAAGTTTTATGTTGTATTGAAATTTGAAAGTTATCACTTGATTCTTAAAGCAATTGGGAAAGCAGTTTTTAAAACAATGATTTGGACACAAAAATTGCTAGTCAATCTTCTTGGATTGTCTAAAGGCACTTTAAAGAGTTTAAAATTTTTTGATTTTGAAATCATACATAAGGTTGCTGAATTTGAGGATTTCACTAAGTGGGATGATGTTTCGCCAAATCAAATGATCACTGAATTTAAGCTCTTTCATGAATTCAAGAATTCATATTTGGCACTTGTGGTTTACAAAGTTTGGGATATTTTGAATGTTCATCCGTTTAAAATTTCTTGACAAAGTAATGAGTTTTATGATAATTTTCAAAGCAAAATGATGAAATTGATGTTTTCTTTTAGTTTAGTAACTTGGAATTTTTCTAATTCCTCTACTTCTAAAGTAATTGATACTCAAAGTGGTGAGACTAACATGACAGCAATATATTTTTAATCATCTCTTATGAGGATCCTTGAGGTAAACTCTTATTTGTCCATTGAGTATCTATTGAAAAAGCATGTTTTAAGTAGGTTTGAGGAATCAAATAGAGAATCTGATTTGAAGAGTTGTCTGATTGGTACTTCCAATCATATGAATACTTCAACTCATTTTCTTACATTGCATGATATACTTATATCTTATGAATTTAAGATTATTGTAAAGTTAAAGGGGGGTAGTTGTAATTTTTCAACCCGTCCGTTCCTTTCTTTTGTATACCTTTCCTTCTTTTGGATTTAGCACAAGTAAAAAATTCAACCCACTAGAAGATTGAATGATTTGAGATAAATATTCGAACATTAATCAACTTGTCAAAGTTTCATTCGACAATGAATGGTAGTTTGGAGTCGGGATCTTCTATATCATTTGGTATTCCACTTTCTGTCTCATCTCTCTAAAACTGCTTCTCAATCGTTTAAAAGATGACTCTAAAATTTTAAATTTTAAATTTTAGCATATGTGTCAGTTTTTAAAAGCAACAAGATACGAGATGAGACACCAAATGAGACAAAAAAAATTCAAACTCGATACTTACATCTCTCTTATTTCTTAATGTCTTTCTCAATTCTCATAGTATGACATGATTCCTTGTTAATGTTATTGATGTGTTTTTTTTTTTTTCGAAATATTTCTGACTCTATGCATGTATTTCGCTACATTTTTTTTCTTATATTGATTGGTTCGAAATCAAGTTGAAATGTTTATATCCTGAATTTCCGATATATAAACTTTTGATTGCCATTATAATAAATAATTGATTAATGATATTGGTATATGTGAGATTCTTCTCCAAACTATTAAAATTTTTTTGTTCAAAAGTGTTGGTCCTTAACCCCCGTATTTTTTTCGTCCCCCCGACTGACTCAGTTCATAGCAGCCCTACCGCTGTCAATTCCTAGCTCCGCCACCGGAATCATTATCCGATTGGAGAGAGTATTAAATCTTGTACGGAATGTAATCGTATAGTATTTTTTTTTTTTTAAATGCAAAATTTGGGTCTCAAACTCAATAATTAGCTAGCGGTCCCCAAAACCGATCACTTTTCGGGGGTAATTTTAAAGTACGTTTTCATCAACTCGGTCCCCAGAATATTCCTCTCATCAAATGGCGCTTATTCAGTCATTTTCAAAATTTTCTATTAAATGATGATTTTATGCATGCCATTGATTATGTACGTGATTCTTTATGTAGATTGTTAAAGTCTGGGGTTTCATCTCAAAACCAATTGGGTTGGGTCTGCACGTATAAAGCCTGCTCTGATACCATGTTAAAGTCTGGGGTTCCATCTCAAAATCAATTGACAATGAGAGGAGTAGCCCAAGATCCTTATTAAGTGTTGGTGAGACTTGTTTGTTCCCAATATGAAATATTGTCTCAATATAGATCATATCAAAATTGCAAATCTTATTCTTGGGCCAGAAGGAAGGATTTATTGATAAAACAGGAGCAAACACCAAAAAGAAAGGATAAAACATCCTGCATATATGGGTCACCTTTTGATCGAGTATCCATCAAATCAAACCAAAGCATGCATGGCAAAACAAAAACCATTTTCGTACAAGCAAGAGTACGCACCAAAATCAAAATGAGTTATGCTAACAACACTTCCGAAGTATATCTTTTTTAATCACCGAAAATCGCATTTTCAATATCGATCATAATCTCCCATTTTGAATTATCATCTGAATTGTCACCGGAGGCACTCGTTATCCAAATATAGTGAAAAGAAATAGCTACCACGACACAAATCGAGACCATAATTATGTCACCACCCACACCCACACCCACACCCACACACGCATATATATATATATATATATATATATATATATTAAAATTAGGAGCACAATTAGGGCTGTAAATGAACCAAACAAGTCGTTAACTTGTTCAAATTTGACTCGTTCGAGTTCGATTCGTTATTTAACAAGTTCAACTTGAGCTGGTTTATAAAGGTTGTTAAATAAACAAGCCGAACTCAAGCATGACATAGTTTGGCTCGGACAAGCTCGAAAACTATTTAGGTTCATTTATACATATTTTTTATGAATAGAATATTAAATATTTATAAAAAAACTATCATTTTTTATGAAATTTATGATATATTACCTACTAAGTAAAATATTCACTTTTATTTCATATAAATATATATAGTGCTTGATATTTTATGAAAATATTACTGACAATAATTTTGACAAAATTTAGGCCTTAAAAAAATGTTAAATGCACACCCATAGGATTAATAATTCTCCTTCGTTCTTTTCCTTCTTTTTAGAGAAAAGAACTTTAAATCCAGGTTCCGTGGGCTAGAAGCAGCTTTCGCAAACGAGCTAATCATGAAAGGAGTGCTGTAGAAATTTACGATAAGAATTGAGGAAGAAAAAATGGTGAATGCACTGCCTCCTTCCGATCTAAGTAGGGTTTGTACACCCTCTCTTTCCATAAATTACTCCTCATCCATACCCTAAATACTATCAAAGTATACAGTGATTTATAGCACTACATGCTATATAAGCAGTTTCGAACTTGGGAATAGAAGATGGAAATACGTGCAAATTTCGTGTATAAACACTGTCCTTAAAGTGATAAACGCCTTCACTATTTGCTGCCAGGTATACGGCGTTCCACTTCTAGGTAAATTAGCACCCGAAAAATGACGATCAGAAAATATCGGAATTCTTCCTTAAGTATTTAAGAGAGTTGAAGCGTATAAGAGAGTAGAAATGAGAGAGTTCAAGTATCTGAAAACACTGCTGGAATCCTCCTTTTATAGGGCTGACATGCCCCTTCCAAATGGTTGCAATCAAAAGACACAACCATTGAATTCAAATTTTCCAAAAAATATCGCTATACCGCTCTGGACCGCTCTAACGAAAATTTCCGCTATAGCGATCCAAAAACCGCTATGGCGGTTTTTCTCAATCGACATGCCTTTTTCCTTTTCAAAATTATAACCGTTGCCGACTTCGCTATAGCCGAAAAAACCGCTATAGCTAGTGGAAATTTTCGCTATAGCAGCATTTTTCGCTAATAGCGAAATCTTAACATCCAAAACTATCCCAGGCTCAGATAAATTTCGTTATAGCGCTCAAAAAGCGCTATAGCGTTCTGCAGAAAATTGACGTGCTGGTTTTCGACTTTTTCAGACATTTCTTTAATCCTCAATATAGGATATTGATCCTATTGATATTTATGAACTCATTTCTTCCTTCAACAATGCCATTTATTTTATAAAATTTCAACAATTCTCCACTTAGATGACAATGTTAAAACCTTTTACATTACGTATCAAGGAAGATATCTTTCGATTTTAATCTTTCCCTTGTTTAAGTACTTCAAAGTTCTAACGGAATGATATGTGTCTAGAGCAAGTGGACGTTCATTAAAACCGAAAGCATTAAACACGTAACCTTTCAACTTTTCTAAAATTCATTAACTGTTTAGCATTTGAATGGCCATGTGCTCCCCGCCTCCTAGGTTTCATAAACATTTTCAAAGACCAACCCTTTAATCTTTGATATAGAGCGGCACCACTCTCTATGCTTATATAGGTGAATATATATCCTTTTAAGCATCAAATAAATTTGGTCATATTCAGTAACTTAAAAAACTCATTAAGCGCTTTAAACGCATCCTCCAAAAATAAGTACTTTCAAAACCGGATTATATTACTTTCCAGTCATTTATCGGTAACTTGTTTTTACCCATTGTTTCAAAACCGAATTATAATACTTTTCAGACATTGTTTCAAAACCGGATTATAGTACTTTCCAGTCATTGTTTCAAAACCGAATTATAGTACTTTTCGATAATTACTTTTACCGATTCGAAACAATCGATAACTTAAAAACGAATTAAAGTTCTAATGAAAAATGGATCTCAAACAAATTTTGAGATTAAAATTGACTTATGAGGGTATTCCGCCAGTATTAGAGAGTTTTCAGACATGGGCGGAGCCAGGGGCGGGGGGTCGACCTCCCCCCCTCCCCCCGATGCCACAATTTTTTCTTGTCATGGTTTAATTTTTGGAGTTTCGTCCTCTCCAATCGATTTTTGGCAAGATAAAAGTTTAGTTTTTTTTGTTAATTATGATTTTTATTTGTATTTTTAAAGTCGCTCTTTAATTTGTAATAGTGTTTTCTGTCCTAATTTTTTATTTCTGTCAATTGTGGTTATCATTTGTCCTAATTTCTTATTTTTGTGGTTTTAATTTGATTGAATTTTCATTCTTTTGATGTGTAGTGAATTTTTTTTATGATTTTAAATTGTGATTTTTCTTCCTAATCTTAAATTGTGTATAAACTATTATGATTTTTGTGAATCCGACCGTCTCATCCGATTGTCTGACCCAAAATTTTTTTTAGGGTCGCTGCCCCCGAATCCCAGTATAATTTCGCTCCCTCCTCGACGCAATCCTGGCTCTGCCCCAACAATAAGAAACAACATTGTCTTACTAAGATACAAAAAAAAAAAATTTAAGATACAACAAAAATGTACTAAGATACAACAAGTTCGCAGGTTTGTACAATATTTGTGGTTTGTAGCTGATCATTTTCCTATATATATGTGTGTGTGTGCATGGTGACCCTTCACCAATAAAAATTATTCAAAATGTTTATAATATACTACACAATTTTTTTTATGGAATCTAATTTCTTGAAATAAAAAGTGACTATCGCTATTTTTATCATTAATTGTATTATTTCGTTAATTTGACTACTTATTATATATTACTGCTTAAAATCAACAAATGCTACCTATTACCTTTAGTATATTAAAAATATGTTTAAATTACTTAAACATGAAGTGCTTTGTACTTGACAAAAATCAAAAATCAGATCGAAATTTCAAAATTTGAGTATCGAAAATATTTTTAAACACAAGTCATTTTGGCTGAAAACCTTATCATGGTCTTCTAATGACTCGTGAGTTCTTCACACATTGTCTTTGTATCACTAAAACTTTTTCTCCATGTTTAAACTTAAAAAGTTTAAGTTGTTTTTGAAGATTGTAGTTCTTTTGTGCTTTTATTCCACTATGCTTAGTAAATTTTGATTTGCTTAGTTTTCAAACATTAAGTGCTTTGCTTGATTTGCTTAGTTTTCAAGCTTGCTTTGCGTGCGTTTAAATAGTTAATTTTTGGCATAGTTTTATTTTTGTTTATTTTTTATTTTAATTTTGGTTTTATTTTTTTTTATAAAAACTTATATTACCTATTTACTTTTTAAAATTAAAATAATTACATGATAGTGATGAAGAGAAAAAAAGAGAGAATAATATGATAATTTGATGTGATGTTTGATAAAAAATAATTTTTTTATAAGGTGTCATCTTACATAGCTACATATAAGGTGCCCTATATTCTAAATTTTTGCCGAAAATTTCTACGTGTGATCTGGTGATTGGTTAAAATCTTTTATATAAAAATAGGTATTGAGGTATGTAAAATGATTTAGTATGAGAGAGAAAATAATGTTTTAAAAACTAACATAAAGAATATCATTTTTGATCGTTTTTTAAACTTAGCGTAAAAAATATGCTTAGTAAACATACCCTAACTTTGTTCAAGTTTTTATTACATAATATTTTATACTCCCTCCGTTTCGATTTAATTTTTCTTGACAGTGAAATATTATGTCGTTTTCAGAACAATTAAAATGAAATAAAATGATTAATTAATAAGGGAAAAATAATTCGGTATGTGATTCAAGCATATAACTATCTTTGGATCACGTATCATTAAAATCAACCTCAAAAATTGATATCCCAACAAATTTAAATCCCATTTACCAAGCAAATGGGCATAAGAAGGAAAGACATCACTGATCGGCAATGAATTAAGCGACAATGACATTAGCATTAATATAAAATCCAAGCAGCCAATCATAATCAAGTTATAAAGAGTTTATAAATTGGCCAGCCTAGTGATTCCCCTCAGCTCAAAAAACAGTCCTCTCTCTCTCTCTCTCTCTCTCTCTCTCTCTCTCTCTCAAAAGTCTATAAATTGGCCTCCTCCTCCTCAGCTCACAAAACAGTCTCCTCTCTCTCTCTCTCTCTCTCTCTCTCTCTCTCTCTCTCTGTCTCTCTCGACACGCGCATCTCTTTGACACTAAAGGATTCAAAAATATTAGTGAGTACATTTTACAGTATTTATAATATTTGCAAGGCCTAGGTCACCAAGAGCTAAAGTATATATTTTTATTTTTAAAGAGTTTTTATTATTTTTTCTCTATTATTATTTTTTATATTTTTATTTTAATCAGTATAAAATCTCATATGATTACAAATTAACTTCTGATCAAAATTTAAGAAAAATAAAAGCAGCTATATTTTATAGTAGCTTTTATGTAGTTTAAGGATGCCATGACTAATACTCCCTCCATATGACTAAATAAATGTCTTATTTAGGGTCTTAAAATATTAACATAATTTATTATAAAATCATTTAAACAAATACTTATTGTATTCTAAAATTTGAAATTTTATTCTTCGTTAAATTATTAAGTAAACTATTAATAACAATCTTTATAACTTGGCAGCGACATGACAATTCTAAAAGAAAAAAATTAGTGAAAATGATAAATAATGTTTTTGGTCTTTAATTATTAAGAAAATCTTTGGTCTTTAATTAATCTGTATGTAGGGTTTGATCGATAGTTAATTATTGTCAAGCATTCGTTCTGATCAATAATGTTTTATATATTTTTAATTGAAAGGAAAAAAAAAAAAAGGGTAATTCCTGGATCGATCAAAGTAATTAGTAATGTGGAAGCTCAAAGTCTCTCAAGGAGGGGGAGGGGATGATGATCCATGCATAAGAAGTGTGAATAATCATGTTGGTAGACAATTTTGGGAGTTCGACCAAAGTCTTGGAACTCCAGAAGAGAGAGCTCAAGTTGACAAATTTCGCCATCAATTTAGCAGCAACAGGTTGAATGTGAAACATAGTTCTGATCTCCTAATGCGATTTCAGGTAATTAATTAATTAAGAGCCCCAGGCTCTTGTTTTTTACTCCATCTGTTTCATTTTAATTGTTCTGAAAGCGACATAAAACTTTCACAACATATCACCATCGAGGACAATTAAATCGAAACGGAGGAGTATTAATTAATTATTCTCATGAGAGAGAGAGAGAGAGAGAGAGAGAGAGAGAGAGAGAGAGAGAGAGAGAGAGAGAGAGAGAGAGAGAGAGAGAGGAGGGAATTTATTGACTTGGAACCCATGAAGCCTCGTTTCCGTATAGTCATAGAGCGGCCATGACTATTACTTAAAATTTAACGGCCATGGATGCTTGTGGCTAAAATCGGCATTTTGCTTGCTCCTTCTATCGTGAGCGTTAGATCATGTTCAACCCCTTTGTGGCGAGCATGCATTCAAATCCACGACAACATCACTATATGGAATGGAGGGCTCCGTAAAATCCTAATCAGGGAATTTATATAGAACTCGTTCAACACTAGGCCGACTGTTGGGCGGTTAATTAATCCACACGGCTCCAAATTGGAGCCGTTATGTAACGTGGTAAGACAATAGTTTCATTTTCTTCTAAAAACGGGATTTTGGTTCCATTTGATTGATACAACAAATAAAAAGTTAAATGAAAGTGCGTTTTTGTGTAACGGCCAAAATAGATAAGGCTAGCTTAAGATAAAAATGTCAAAACAGATAACATAAAAATAAACATATACAATATGTTAAATAATTAATTGATTGATATTAATTATGTTCTAAAAACAAATGTCAAATTTTAATTATTTGTGAAACAGTTTGAAAGAGAAAAATCAGGTGATAAGAGTTGGAAGGAGCTAGATGATGATGATCATGAGGCAACGGCGGCAACATCACCGGGAGCGATCAGGAACAGACTGAGAAGGGCATTAACGTACTACTCAACCCTTCAAGCAGAAGATGGACATTGGCCTGGCGATTATGGTGGCCCATTGTTTCTTCTTCCTGGCTTGGTACGTGTATATATATATATATATATATATATATATACATGCATATATATAGGCATTTATCCGTTACAAATCATTTTTTCGTATAAATTGTGAGAATTAGTTGTATTTTAGTATATTTTTTTGTATATTATTTATATGTTTGTATTTTGTAAAACAAAGATCCAACAAAAGAATTTTTTTAAGAAAATCAACTAAGATACAATAAAAATATATTAAGATACAATAGGTTCGTAAATATATAATAAAAGAACTAAGATATGATATATTAACAAAGATACAATTAAAATGTAATAAGATACAACAAGGTCTTACTAAAATACAGCAAAAAAAAAAAAACTAAGATACAATATTAACGAAGATACAACAAAAATGTATTAAGATACAATATGTTCGTACGTTTATACGATATTTATAGTTTTTACATGATCACTTTCCTATATATATAT
Source organism: Lobelia cardinalis (assembly GCA_028566635.1). NCBI lineage: Eukaryota > Viridiplantae > Streptophyta > Magnoliopsida > Asterales > Campanulaceae > Lobelia > Lobelia cardinalis. The sequence continues at coordinate 13,207 of JAOWAN010049616.1, forward strand.
ATATATAGGTTTATTCTGCTACAAACCACTTTTTTCGTACAAACCGTACGAATCAGTTGTATCTTAGTACATTTTTGTTGTATATATTTTAGTTATATGTCTGTATTTTATAAAGTAAAGATCCAACACAAGAATCTTTTTAAGAAAATTAACTCAGATACAATAAAAATATACTAAGATACAACATATTTGTAAATATACAACAAAGTAACTAAGATATAATAAGATACAATAAAAATGTAATAAGATACAAAAAAAAAAAAATTAAGATACAACAAAATTAACGAAGATACAACAAAAAAAAACTAAAATACAGCAGGTTCGCACGTTTGTACGATATTTATGGTTTATATTTGATCACTTTTATATATATATATATATATATATATATATAATACTCTAATAATGAATAAGTTTGGAGAATGCTTATAAATTCATTCCTAATTTCAAATTTTGTGTTAGGACAGGATTGAAAGTTGTTGCTACTTTTGTAGCTTCTAATGTTTCCTTGTAGTTGTATATTGTTATGCTTGGATCACGAATGTCATATGAAGTCATATGGCCATACGGTTCATACGGCCATCTGTTCTCATCTGTGATCACGAATACCATACACTACTCACATATCATCT
>JAOWAN010049675.1:0-13825 GCA_028566635.1 Lobelia cardinalis
AATTGTTAATTTACGTTTTTGCCCTTAAAATAATGACACGCCAGCACAATTTTTTGATCAATTAGGTCAAATTAGGGTTAGTGACCATTTTGGGATTTTTTAAAAATAGCTTAGGGACTGATGAAGGGACTTTTATAGTTCAGTGGTATTTTGGGCTTCTGCCTCAAAGTTTAGGGACCAAATGGGGTATTCAACCCATGAATTACTTTAAAAATTTATGGTCTGATCACGAATACGATATACTGTAATATTGAATGATATGCTACTGTTCATAATATGAATATGAGATGATATGAGTTTAAGAATTAAAAGACTAAATTGCCCCTATAATGTGAAAGACTTGAATTTGATGTGAAAGATTTGAATATGAGGAGATAATTGAGGAAAAAGAAAGAGAGAATGTGATGTGAAAGATTTGAATTAATTTGTGAAAGTGTACAAGTATAGAGATAATAGATGGAAAGTGTGTTTAGTATTGATATATGATTCGATGATATTTAGGTGTGATATTGAAGATATATATAATATGTATAATGTGAATGATATTATGATATAAAGAAATGTTCGATTTGTGATTTAACCCTTAATTAATTTTATGCCATAGATGATTCAAATTGATATTCTACATATTTTTTGGATTTAAATTTTATGAATATAATATTTTAAAACATAATTTATCTATTAATCAATCACATATTCACATGCTTTGAAATACTAAATTATATAACTCACTTTGAAAATCGAAAAATTAATAGTCTAAATTATTAGGATTGTACGTAATAGGTGACAATGAGTCTAAGCAATTATGAATTGTTAAGGGCTTCTGGATGTTTTTTACTCAATTTTTTTGATTTTTAATTTTTTTCTCATTGATTCCACAATTTTTTTATCCATCTCTTACTATTTACTTTAATCATTACAAAAACTCAATCAAAAACCAAATAAAAAAATCATTCACCCAAACGTACCATAAATGTAGTTGTAGGTTAAATTCCATTGTTACTAGTCAAACCCTTGGCACCGATTTTGTAAAGACTGGAGCCACCGGCTGCAAGGTTTGGCATGAACAACCAGAACCAGAACCAGATTACTCTGCCGAAACCTGGGCACCAGTTTTGTAAAGACGAGCCAACGCTCTTGCAAGTGAGATCAATGCAAGTCTGATTAGCCTCCCAAAGCATGCTCCAGAATTGACCTTTCTCTTGGCAGTGAGATCAATGGAGGTCCGAAAACCTCCTCCAGAACCTTCCTCCCAGAGTTTAGTTTAGGAAACATGAGAGCTGAAACAAAGTCCAATTATGGGTTCTAAGCCAGTAAGATATAGCACCGCCTGTATACCATCAGGCCCTAGAAGCTTTAGGACTCGTATAAAACCGCGGGGGTGCCTATAACATCACTATCCATTCAACAAAGCAACAAGGGAGAGGCAAATAACAGAGCACAACAAGCGGGTTCTAAGCCATCTCAAACACAACACCACACACGGGAAAGAAGAAAGATACTCCACAGATGAAAATATCTGCCAAAACAAACTGTGCATATCAATCTACGTCTTTACAACGAAGCAAATCTCTTAAATAAAAATTAATAGAGAAGCCACAACAGAAATCAATAGGACTTTCCACAGTGAATCAAGCTCCCGGCACCTAGGAAAAGACCAAAAATTGCAGCACTGGCAACTGTAGTTTGTCCAATATATCTGATTTTCATAAGACCTGGAACCTGCACCACCAGAAATGCACTTTATAGTGTGAATATGTTTTATACATACAACTTATTAGCCCAAACTGGAAAGCGTGAAAACAATCTTTTTAGTGATCTTTAAATGTTTCTCTTTCAGCTACTAATATAAAAATAAATACAAGTATGCAACACAAGGAATTATCTACAAATCCCAAACAAGCACATCTCGAAGCAGTTATATTGGAATGGAGACTACCAAGTATACATTCGGCAAACCTGATTAAGTTAGAACTCCGTCAGATGATTCACATAGAGCAGACAGTACTCTCTGATATGAATATCTTATGAGCATGAACTGCACATCTCATAAACCCACTTTCTGAAATTCGTAAATTCATATTTTAGTTTTCTGGACATCTCATTCTCCTAGCATAAACTAATACATGCATGATTCGCCCATGGAACTGATTCTATTTGATAACTACGGTCTAGATCCCCCTAGGCAAGAGTACAGCTCATCTAAGCTCTTTTTGCTTTTCAGGTAGTACTTTGTAGTCTAAACTAAATTTTACACAAGTTAAAGGGAGATGCTCCTTCAACTATTCCAAAGAATGTTATTTTTTTACTTTCTGTAGACAAGCCAAAGAAGTAACTCTACCCAAATAGAATAGTCCTCGAGAATGTCTGATCTTTGAACATTCTGGAGTTTCTCTTTGTCCAAATACATGAACAAGAAAGAATAACAAACACCCTACCCTGCAAACAAAACTAGGATCACCAGCTCTATCAAAGCCTAGCATGAACCTAAAGGAATGAAAAATTACAAGCAGGATGACCAGAGCTTCCCGCCACCTGAGGAAAAGTTTATGCCACAGGAGTCTGAACCTTGTGAAGGGGGTCCAAGAAAAAACCAAAGATAAACAATGGTCAACTTCACTAGATCTCAAGTGTTGTTGACCCCCCGCATCTTGCCATAGTAGCCAGTCGAGACATGCTCACTCTTCATACAACAATGCAGATGCAAAGGCACTGTCCAATCTCGATGTGGCCAAGATTGTGTTAGGTACAGAAACTTACATGTTACCATACCTTTAGAACAATGGGGAGAAAACTTACAAAATACGCAGTTCTTTCAAATACAAATGGTGGGTGGACACTGGTGGATGGGTGAACTGAAGGATGTCTTAACTTTTATGTGCGAATACTAGCTATCCTGAAACTAAAGATAGTACAAATACATTTTTGAAAAAGAAAAAGTGGGCAAGAAAAGTGTTGCTTGCCGTGGTTATATCATTGCCTCTGAAATATAGAACGAATGTTTAACGTTTCTGATCCAATATCCTGGGACTTGACAAGCAATAACAAAGTTAAAAAAATCAATCCTAATATGACTGTAGTTTAACAGGTACACAGTTGGAACAGGGAACCCCATATGTCCAAATCCTTGCTTTAGTTAGACTACGCGTATTTGTGTACACTTCTGTTTATTATCCTATTTTCTTTTTATATGATTTACTCTGTCTCAACATGTCAACTTAACAAAACTCGAGTCAAGCTGGCATAATTGTTTTCCCAAAACATCAATCGACTCTTTTCTGGCAGAACTGTAAAACCGAACACCATAATAACTAAACAAGGATGGGAGCTCCAAACAGGGGAAACGTGCAGCAATTGGTGGTCTTACCTGTAATGATTAAGGAGAACGCGTGATCGATTCACATTTGTCTAAAACCTTGAAGTTGCAATCCAAGCCATTTATACTGGCCTATCTCGCTAAAATCTTTGGGAAGTGGAGTTGGAAACAGATTCGCTCATTGCACTCATCCTTCTCCAAGGCTCAAGTAAAGATACCCATCCTTTGATGGCCCTGATGATCAAAGACTGCAACTGGCTTGTTAGAGAGCTTCAACACGTAATCCAACATGTCATAGAAGGAATAACACTGCGGATTACTTGGCCAAACACGATGGAATATTCACCTTTGTCGAAGCCAAGAAGTTGCAATCCAAGCTATTCATACAGGCCTATATTGTAATCTCAAGGAAGTGGTGGTGGAAACAGATTCGCTGATTGCAATCAGTCTTCTTCTAGGCTCGGCAGAAGATAGCATCCTTTGATGGCCCTGATCAATGATAGCAAGCTCCTTCTTAGTGAGCTTTCATCTCTGCTACAAAACCAATTTGGTATGAATGTTCTCTTTTGTTAACCTCGTCCTGAATCCTTACACGCACTTCAATGTTCTCTCATCTCTGCTACTAAGATTTTGCAGCCATGCCCCAACTGCCCCCTACGTCCCCAAATAAACAAGAACATACAAAACCGTGCAAATCACGGCCGTTTTACCAGAACCAAATTCCACAAAACATATAAGTGGACAGATTGTGCGCATAGTATAACAGGGACCCTAGTTCCTTACAACAATTAACAATCTGTCTGGACTTATGTTACCAAGAATAAACTATGAACCGTCATTAGTACCATTACATACTCCACTACTCAAACTGACAATAAAATTCGCTCGTGTTCCCATTTAAGTTTTAGTTAAATGGTTTCGCCGTCCAGTTTAACATTTCTATGCATGTCAAAGAAGTCTTCAATCTGAGCGGTCCACGCCAATGACCTTGTGTACATATTTTTTATGACGGTAGCTTTCATTAGATATTATGGTGAGAATATCGCTTCATAATCTAAACATTAGGGAGTAAAAAGCAAATAGAAGCTTTGTCACTGAAATTTTCTAAATAAAAGTCCATTACCCAGCTTCTCGGCCTAATCAGTGAGGCAAAGTTGCTTGGTTCATGTCCAATCCCAATCTATTTTAGAAACCCTACCCCATCTCTGACTATCATCAGAAAACACTTCCCTACAAAGACCTGCTCCACTGCTAGTCCACCAAAAAACCGAAAATTAAAAAATAGGAAATACTGATTCGTAGCAATAAATATGCATTAAAAGATGCATCAGAGCCAGAAGCACAGGTTTCGATAAAAGAAGAATTTCATTAGAAAGGAAATAGAGAGTATAAAGAAGCCAAACAGGAGATCCACCAAAGGCCAAATCAGGCCGAAATAATAAAAAATAGAAAAACACTTAAAATTGTAATACAAGTTATGCCAAAATATATCTCTCAACTTTCAAATATGTCTCTTCTAGTAATGCAGTTCATCTTCTCTTTGCACAAGCAACAACGATTCATACTGAAACTAGTTTACTCAAATAATTTTGTCATCGACAAGGCACTGTCTGATTACCATGCTTGCCATGTCATATTAAAATACTAAAAACCTAGCAAATTTATAAAGTTGTTTGTAGAAAAAATTTGGGTCAGAAGTTGGGACACCAGGTCAGCATTTTTTTAATTTTTTTTTTGAGTTTGTAGTTTGGGTAATTGATTGAGTCAAAACATTTACTCAAGAAGGAAGTGACTCTCTTTAGATCATCCCAAAAAAGAATGTATTGGACTATTATTTAAGATTGGAATGAGTACTTGTATTTGCGGAAGTAAGAAGAAGGTTACTCTCCATAAGCAACATCTCTTCATTCAGATTCAAAATACTAATACCAATCAGCAAAGACCACTTGGTGGTTGAAGTACTTGAACAAAATTTTACGGAGTCCTTTGAAATAGATAAACAATAGTGAAGTATATAATCTGCAGTTCTGCATGATTTCACAACTAAAAAGCTTCATGGTGTCAAGAATGTACCTTGTATCTGACAGCCTCATAAGTTCCATATACAGCACCTGCAAACATGAGCTTGTGCATCAGATATAGAGCCATAAAGAAAACGTATTAACAAATAAATAAATGAAACAGAAATATTTCAGGGTCAAAAAGAGGACAAAAAGAAAATGAAGCTATACGTCCAAGATAGTAGCCATTTTAATCTTGTCCTCCCTCCGTCCCAAAATGAGTGTCAATTTTTCTTGTTAAGAAGTCAACATAAATTTTCATTACAACATATTTATCATGTTTTAGATTCTAATATTCAACTCATAGTAAGAATAATAAGTAAGTTATCAAAAATATATTTTATAAACTTGTTACAACATGTAAATTTTTTATAAATATTCGGTCAAAAGTTAATTATGTTCACCAAAATGAGTCACAAATTGACACTCATTTTGGGAGGGATAACAATTAGGGTTATGCTGACAGTTTGAATCTTAAAGAGGAATTTCAACACCATCAACTATTTATTAAACAATGAGTAAAAAATTGACACTCATTTTTTGATGATATTCCAAACCTTGCGGATCACAAAACTCACCTTGATATATCCCTACAAATTATTCAGCAACACCAGCTCTTCATTAAACAATCTACATATGTATTTTTCCCAACCCAGGGTAGAGTACTTGGGACACATTATTAGTGGAGGGGGTGGGGTGGCTGCCAATCCTAGATAGATAGCTATAATGGTGAATTGACCAAAGCCTAAAGACTGTGAAGGAAATGAGGGGCTTCCTGGGGCTGACCGGCTACTACAGCAAGTTTGTGGTCAAGTATGGAATCAGTAGCATGCCTTTGACCCAAATGTTGCAAAAGAGAGGGTTTCAATGGACCCAGCTTCTGAGGAAGCCTTTGTACAATTGAAACATGCTATGGTGGGAGCTCCGGTGTTAGCACCACCTGCGTTTCTAAAATTGTGATGTGGGAATTGGAACTGTACTGTTACAAGATGAGAGACCAATAGCTTATCTCCGTAAATCATTGAGCCCCCGAAACAGAGCATAATCCACCTATGAAAAGGAATTGTTGTGGCTTATAAGATTGATGGGGTATGTCTATGAAATCAACTATAAGAAAGGTTCTGATAATGGTGTGGCAGATGCTCTATCCAGGTTACCAGAAGCTGAATGTGCAGCATTGAAATCTTCATTTGTTCCACAATGGGTTTCGGATATGTCTCAATCCTATGAAGGTGATGTGGAGGCACAAAGACTAATAGCTCAGCTGTTGATTAATAAGAACAGTCTAAGGGGTATTCATATAATCAAGGCATTATGCATAGGAAGGACGAATTTATGTCGGCAACCAAGAAGCATTGAGGCAGGGTAATCACAGAAGTGCATGCTACAGGTTTGGGATTCAGGGATCCAGGCTACTTACAAGAGGGCTGCGCAGAAATTTATTTGGCCAAAAATGAAGCAGGATATTCAAGCTTGTGATGTTTGTCAGAGAAACAAGAGTGACCATGTCGCTAGTCCTGGCCTATTACACAACCATTACCAGTACCATAGCAAGCATGGGAAGAAATAAATTATGATTTCATTGATACTCTACCTAAATCTGAAGGGAAAGATACAATTAGGGTGGTGGTGGATAGGTGAACAAAATACATTTTATAGCTTCCGCACATCCCTACACTGCTTCTCACGTAGCCCATCTCTTCTCACTCACATCCATAAATTGCATGGTCTTCCTACCAGCATAGTATCAGACAGGGACAGTGGAGAATCTATAAATTACATAAAAGGGGGTCAAAATTGTTATGGAGAATATTTTTGTTCAGAGATAATTCCCTAGAAGGAACATGAGCTGGATTTGAGAAAACCAAGCTCATCACAGCATGGCCGACAATCGATGCCGTTCAGTAGAGTAACACGTAGCCTAAAGGCAGCAACTTGGGAGGATTAGCCTACTGTGGTAAATTGAGCTTGTATCACAGCATTTGTGTGAATTAGTATAAACACACCATGGATTGATGCATAGAAGCAAGCAAAATCGAGGTAAAGAGAAGAATGTTTCATCTGAAGCATCAAAGAAAACTCTCTCAAATTTCATTAAGTCATCATAGGATTATTAGGGTTTTGGAGGGGGGGAGAAAAAAGAAAGAAAAAACGCACCGACAGCGCCTCCGACGGCGCCACCGACTGCAACGCCGGCGGTTATTCGTGCTAGACAGCCATCCCTTGCCATCTCTCTCGGAGTAAGATTTTCGAGTTACTGCGGCGGAGCAAAAACGAACGAACGAACAATACGCAGACACCCAGTTGGAGTTAGCGACGGTTCACTCCAAAAGTTTTCTTGGGAATCAATTAAAAATCCCTCCTTTTTGCTTTCTCAATTCTAAATTTATGCTATGTCGGATTTTGTTTGCTTGAAATAGTACAACGTTATTTAGTTTGAATTAGGTTTCCTTTTTAATAACCTCAAGGTTAGAAATTATATGGAGCGCCTATGCGCTCCTCGTAAGGAACGCCTAGGTATTCTTATTCATTTTATTATGTTGTTTGTGCATTTTTTATAATTAAATATTCATTTTAATATTCTTATTATTATTGTTGATTTTCAGTAACAACGATAAAAATGAACATTTAATTTTAAAAACTGAACAAATAACGTAATAAAATGAATAGGCGCTCCTTGCTAGGAGCGCATAGGCGCCCCATATACGAATTGCCTCAAGGTTGAAAAATGATAGTATATATTTGCAATTGAGTTTTTCTTTTTCTTTTTCTTTTTCTTTTTTCCGTTGTTGGGCTTTATTGACATGTTTGAGTTCAAATTAAAATAATTTTAATTTTGAATAAACGAGTTGAGTTTATTTTTTTATTTTATATATATATATATATTAATACTAACATAACACACAAGATGTGTTTGTTTTATTGAAAAAGGCATTTACAATTTATAATTTTAGTATTTGAAAAGAAAAAAAGAAGATAAATTTGATGTGAACAAATATTACAAGTTGAAATGTTAATTGGAGAATTACACATAGTTAATTTTTTTTAAAATAAAAATTGAAGAATCAGAACGCTAACTGAAATTTTAATCCTTGAAAGTAATACAATATATAATGCCCTCAAGGCAATCGAAATTTTATGTGTCAAATGGCGTATATCTTTTGTGACATAGTTTTTAAGAATAAATATCCTAAAATTCATAATTTTAAATTTTAGATCATCTTTTAAATGATTGAGATAAAATTTCAAAAAAAATGGCATAAAAAGTGACACACTACTTGCCACAAAAAATTTAAACTCCCCTCGAACGATAAAAAAAAATGAAATAAAACTCTTTCCGGACAAAAAATTTGAACTCCCCTCTAAGCCTGTCAATTTGGGTTAAATGGGTTGTAATGGGTTGAGTTACAATAAATAACAGGTTGTAATGGGTTCAACTTATTATAACTCATTTAATTAATCAATCAACTCAATTATGTAATAAATAGGTTAAGCTAAAATTAAATTATCATTTGAATACTCTTTCGTACAAAAAAAATATTTTTTACATACTCTAATACACAATTTTATAATTAAATAGGTTGAAATGAGTTAAACTGTTTAGTAGGTTAAAGCAGATTAAAATGGGTTAATGGGTAACAAATTGACAGGCCTACTCCTCTCATAAAGTTCTAACACACTTTTTCCCAAAATAAAAAAACAAAAAACCATTAACATTCGAACTAAAAGCATATGAACCTGCACTAGGGAGTTGTGTAGAAACTCTTAACACCTCAACACCTTTCTGAGAGCGAACATAGAATTTTAATTAGGACTAGTTTGGTTGATACATTTTTGGAACAAATTTTGAATTTTTCTAAAAATATTTTTTCATAGTTTGTTTTTAAAATAATATTTTTTTCATCAAATATTTTTATATACTTCTATATCTACATTTATAATTTATCTTATAAATGGGCTCAGTAGGTCCCACACCAAATGAATAGTACTATATGGCCTAATTTTCAGTGCAAGGGAGAGAGAGATCCGATGTGAAAAAGTGTGAGAGAGAGAGAGAGAGAGAGAGAGAGAGAGAGATCCGGGTGTGTGGGGGGATGAAGGGGTGGGTGGGATTGGGGTTGGTAAAAAAATACTCCTCCGTTTCATTTTTATTGTCCTGTTTGACTGGGCACACAATTTTATGCAATGTATTTGACTCCATTATAAAAATTAGATGATTGTTAAATTATCACTTTTGCCCTTAAAACAATTTAAAATGGATGGACATTCCTACTTACACATTTCAGCCGCCAATTTTGATTATGGCAAGTTTCCCACCTTTTTTTGAATTTGAATGAATGGAGAAGTGGGACATCTTGGAGTAGAAAGTTAAGTTTAAAAAAGGAGGGAAATAGCAGATTTAACTCCTACAGGATGAATAATAATGAGGGTAAAATGGTAAAGTTTCTATGCCATAATTAGAAAGTTTTGAAAGTGGACAATTATTTTGTACCTTCCTCAAATGGAATACTGGACAATAAAAATGAAACGGAGGGAGTAATATTTAATTGTATTTTGTTAATTTTTGTGTATACATAACCTTACTAGTATTTATGGGAAGCATTCTTTCATTTATTATGTTTAAAGAAAATTTTGAGATTGATACTCTTCTTAATTGGTTGGTAAACTTTCCAATTTTTTTTTCTTTTGGGAGTTCTTGTTTGGTCATTTGGAAGTTATGAAATGTGGTACTTCCTTTGTTCTAGAAGAGTATTTTAAAATAATATTTTAATTCAAATTTATAAATTATAAAAAGAATCAACTCTTTGTTATCAAGCTGTGAAATATATTCTTAATAGTTCACTTGATAATGTTAAAACTAATTAAATATTAAAGTTTGAAATATAATAAATATATTTCAGCTAATCGTTAAATCGAATATGTTAGGAGTTTATTTTGTAATAAAGGATCATTTCTCTTTAAGAATTATCCTAATATATATTAAAATTGAACTCTTGATGATTTTTCATTCGAGAAAGAACCAGGATGATATAAAGCATATTGAAGAATTCAAAATATCAAGCTATAAATCTCCTCAACGAAAATATGAGGATATTATGAAGGAGAATAGAAAACAAGATAAGAAGACATCATTTAAGTGGTCTGTCCACCATCGCTTATAGTCATTATCCAACAGCTCTGTTAGGAGGATCATCTCTCTCAATAAAAATCATTAAGTCCCCTAAAATTTTATAAACGTAGAATTTAATATATAGATTGCATTCGGACATAGAATACTTAGTTTAACATCGTTGCCCATACATCAAACTTTAAGACTAGGATCTCTAACGTATAAGACAAACTTAGAAAGCCCCTACAACCTTGATGAATTTTTAAGCTTATATTCCAGCAAGTTTGTTGAACCAGCTCACTTCCGTTTTCCACATGGATGTCTGCTCTTTGTCATTGTAGATTAAAAATTCAAACCGTTAGACTAATGCTTAGATCATAAATCTGAATTTTTTGATATTTGATACTTAATTTTTCTTACTTTTTCACTTTACATATCATAGGTTCCACAATTTTCTTTCTATCTATCTCCTACTTTTTCACTTTACATATCAAATATTAAAATTAAATATCACACAATATCATATTCCTGATCTGACCATAAGATATTTTATTGGGACCAAAAGTTAAAAGGTTTACCACTTCACTCGATGCTTAAGAAAAAATCATAATGATATTTCACATGGCTCATTTGCCTTGACACATACCTATCGTGCTTTTGTATAACTTGCAGGAAAAGTGGAAAAAAAAACTTTCAAGGAATGTACTTTGATGTAGAAAAATCTGATTTATGGATCATACATTAAATGTCAAGCTTCAACTTTTCAACCTTCTCTCTCTATAATTTTTTATGGGCAAACGGACTTCCCCAATTATAAAAGGAAGACCCCTTGCAACAATGAAATCTTCTTGGTCAATACTACATTCAAATTATCAAGAGAAAAAAAAAAAATAACTCAAGCTTTAAAGATTATTTTCAAGAGTTCCTACAGTTCTTCCAAGAGAGAAATTCAAGATTATTTTTCAGATCTTCATCTTGTAATTTCTTGGTGCTTTTGTAATAGCCCATATTTATTTAGATGTAATGAGTCAAATATCTTCAGTATAATTCCTACTAGACTTAGAAAAATTCAGAGGTGACCCCTTTGGTAGAAGACGACTGTGAATCTCTCCCCAGTAGAAATTTCTACTAGACTTGGAAAATCCATAGGTGACCTCCTTGTTTGATGTACTCCCCAGTAGAAATTTCTCCTTGCTTGTTGGTTTGGGTGATGGAGTTTTGGGTAGATCAATAGTTTTCTAAATTTTTGGAAAATTATCACCTTGTTATCAATAATTGCCATTTCCAAATCTATATATGAATGATCATCTGAGAAGGATTGTCAACCTTAACCTCAAGATCAATGTTTCTGTTGGCAAATTAAGTTTTTAAGCTCCTCATCATCTTTCTCATCAATGTCGAAAACAGAATCATCATCATTCGATGGAGATACTTCCCGTACTACTAAGAACAAATCAGCATGCTCATCAAGGTCAGTCTCATCTTCATTTGAGTCCGACTCTAGCCAAGTTTTATGGCATTTTCATGTATAATTTCCTCTTCAGCAACTAGTCGTGTTGGTTTTTGAAAACGGGTAGGAGTCTTTTTCTTTAAATTATTCATATTTTGGAGAAGGGCAAGTGGACGCAAAGTGTCAAAATTTTCTTCGGATGTAAGAAACTGGTTGCGTTTTAACGTGGAGTTTTTTAATATGTTTTGTATTTGTTTTATGTTGATTTTAGTTTTGTAGGAGTTTTACAATTTTGCCATTTGAATTTTTGAAAATTACATGATAATAATTGAGAAAAAAAAAGAGAGAGAGTGTGGTAGTTATGATTTGATGTGATGTTTGATATGATATAAAGTTGGTATAAAAATATGTAAAAATAATAAGTAGAGTGAGAAAACTTATGTTTTTAAAACTTAAGTGGTAAACAAGTTTTTACTATATTTTTTAAACAGTGTTTCAAAAACCCCACAGCTTAACATGTTTAGATGGTTGGTTTTTTGTTAGGTTTGATTTGTTTTATATGTTTTTTTATGGTTTTGTGGTTTTTGATTTTTTTTTTTTTGTTAATTCTCATGTTACTCTTAAAAGTTTGAAAAATTATATTATGATTGGAGAGAGAAAGAGATAGAATATTACTTATAATTAATTTGATGTGATTTTTGATAGGATATAAATGTGGTATATGGGTATGTAAAATTAGTAGGTATGAGAGAGAAAACTGATTTTTGAAACCAACCAAGTTAACAAAAAAAAAAATGGTAGTTTTCGAAATCACGACTCCAAAAACAACCCAACTAAACACAACTATGCCAACAGGTTTTGAGTAACTTTGCTGAGGGATTTTTTTTATTCCAAAATTTTTTATTAGATTTGAAACGATCGTATTTTTTGGCAAAAGCAGCAAAAAGTTCTTCCTCGTATCAAAAGAGTAAAGAGGAGTTTGAGAATAAGTTGATGGAAGAGATGATAATCAGGTAGCTGGAGGAGTAATTTTTTGTTCCTATTAAACAGCGACAAATAAGCCATGGAAGCTTTTCTAAATTCCTTGTTTCTTAAGCATTTCATGTTCATACAATTTTAAAGAACCATGAAAACTATGCATTCATTTAAATCTTTGGACTTCTTGATATTGGTTAACGTAATATGCCATTCATCGCCAAGTTCGCTCATGAATCGCATATTAACTTTCTTTTGGAATATGTTTTACTATGATTAGCACAAGTATTCTTTACCTCGCAGAACTTGTCGTTGGTATGTCTTAACGATTCTTTTGGATCTTTTCTGAAAGCATCAAGCTCTTAAATGATCGTAAAGCTTGTTGTTCTTTGTGATATCATTGTCTTCTAGGTATTCCAGTAAGGCTTCCCATATTTCCTTTGTTGTTGGTTGTGCAACCAATGCTTATGGTATCTGTGAAGCTTTCTCATCCATTACATCAATGAGTCTATTTTCATCAATCCACTCAAATTCTGATTTTAGAACCAAAACCTCTATTGTTGTGAACCAAAATCTGTTGTCATGTCTGTAATTTGAAAATAATGATGATTTTTGAAAAACATTTCTACTTGTATCTTTTAAAAGTGTTCGTAAGGCACTTCCCATTTGTTTTTAACAATTGTTGTTTTTACCTTGTGATAACATTAACATGCGTATCTATGATCTATCTATCTATTTATTTAGCATGTGTATTATGTGAATTCGGACTTACTGTCCTAGGGCTGTAAATGAGCCGAATCGAGTCGAATTTTTACGAACTCGAATCGAACTTTTCAAATTTTTTTTACGAGTCGAACTTTCACGAATTCGAGTCGAACCTAAAATTAATGAGCTTGGCTTGGCTCGTGACGGAC
>JAOWAN010049696.1:0-13824 GCA_028566635.1 Lobelia cardinalis
TAACGTCCAACTAACGTTCAAAATGGACGGAATGGCCATATGTGTTCAAAAAATAAATATAGGTGACCTTTGATTTAGTTTTTGTATATTGGTGACTAAATATGAAAAACCGGTATAGTTCAGTGATTTATGATGCACTTTTGCCTAAAAATTAATGCAAATCAAACTGCACAGCAAACTTTGAAGTGAATATTAATGTTAGAATATAAAGTATTATAATTCAAAAATTATGAGAAAAAAAAAACATTATGGAAAGAAAAATTAAAAATTATGATAATTATTTGTACTTTTTGCTTAGTCATGTTTGAATTTGAGGGTGACTATTTGCAAAACACACAAATACTTAGTTCAATATACAAATTTTTGTAATAAAAATACCATTTATTAAAAAGTCTTTTATACCCTTTTATATAAGTTTAATTAATTTAATTAACTTTTTATCAAATATTTATAAAAAGGTTATCATTACAAATTTTTGCATTTCATAGCACAAAATGAGCATGAAACATGTTTCTAGTCCAGGAATAAGTAATCAATCACGTTTTCAAGATTCAAAGTCCTTAGAGGAACAAGTGTCCACCATGTTCTTAATTACTTCCCAGATTCAAGAATTTTCTATGGCAAAAAACCCATTCTGGGAATACAACCATCATCCCTTTCAATTTAAAATGTCATATCTATTGAAACTATGAAATTAAGTGCGGTTGGGCAAAACTCTACACCACCCGAAGATAACCACCAGCAGCATCACCATCCATATTTGCAAAAACTGAAACAAATAAATTGAAGCGGGTAGAAGACCCACAATTATGGGACAAACCTCAACCCCAATTTCAAACTCTCCTTTGAAATTGTTATAGGCGGCAGCTGCCCTATCAAAGCAACAATGGTAGTTTCATCCCCTTCCCGATCTTCCAGATTCTCTCTCTCCTCAATGCACCCCCTCAAACCCTAGCACCTCATTCATCAGAGCCGCCTCCCCTGACCAATCCATCTCCTCCGCCGATACAATCACCCCCATTTTATTCTATTCCTTTGGTGTAAAGTTTTTCAATGATTGTATTGTATGAGCAAATATCAAATTGTTTCTTCTTTTGAAGCAAAACAAGGGCATCGTCAATTTGATCATAAAGGATTCAAGTGATTACGGAAGAAAAGATGAAAGAGGGAATATAATAAAAAAATAATTTGTATTGTAGGAATAATATTGTTATTTTAGAGGAAGGGTAAAATAGGTATATGAGTGTGCTAAAGTTAATAAAATATTTAAAAAATGTGTATTATATATAGTTGTGTATTATACTTAGCATTTTTGTGCTTTTTAAATAGTCGCTCCCTTGAATTTAAGTAAGTTACTTGTCTACAGACCTAAGTTTGATCCATTTAGGATAAAATTAATTTAAAAGTGTTTAAAAATAAGTTGAAAATAAATTGAATTCTTTTTGAAAATGTGTTAAAATTTTCTGAAAATAAACTAAAAAATTTTCTGAAATAAATCCAAATTTTCTTGAAAATAAATTAGAAATTTTTCGATTTTTCCATAAATTGCATAAGAGCACAGACACTCAGAATGAAATATTTTGGCTAAACATTTTCTTCGAACAAATATAGAACCCGAATGGATGGAAACCCCGCAAATTCACTTGGGTTACCGGAGTGGTTTTGGCTATAATGCTTTCAATTGGTGAATGACGAGACCTGCTCAACCATAACGTTGGGGATGTAGGTCGAGCAGCCCGCTTTTGACATCCGAACTATCGATTCAATCAAAAGGCTAGGAATCGTCTTCTCCTATGCCGAAGTACAACTAATACCTGCAATCAAAAGTTCAGTTCAAGGTTCCCTCTCTTCTTCCAATGAAAATAGGAAATTAGGGTCCACAAGTTCCTTCTTAGAGCTACTCAAAAGATAGATATGTATTCAATCGAATAATCGTTTTGTGAATTAAAAAAAATGAATTTCGTCAAATGAAAATGATTTTAAAACGGATTCCTTTTCTTTCGAAATGTAAAGACGAGAAGTGCAGCGGATAATAATGATCCGCACAAAAGAGCGGCATAGCTCAATATCATCAGTTGGAAATAAATCGAAATTTTTTCGGATTGAAAATTGAAAATTCCGGTAATTTTTTAAATCTAATTCAGATTTCGAGCCGAAAAGTATCAAAAAAATCGAAAATCAAAAATAAAATAATCGTTCCAAATTCGAACATTTTCGGATCAAAATCGATTTCACCCCTAGTACTGGAGTACTAAAACTCTTTTGTGAAGGATACAATAGTCATTCACCACACTATTGTTTGCGATCAAGGGATCACATATAACCTTTCTTCCTGCTCAGCATGAGCAAGTTGGATATTAAGAGACTGCAAGTATTATGCAAAAATATTGTCTTCCCGCCGCAGCATAAACAACAAGAAGCACAAGCCATCAAATATACAAAACTTCTACAAATGAAAGCCTCGGAAAATGCTACGTAAGAAGAAATGGAAGATGCATTGAAAGCAAAAGATTTAAAGTGTTACAAGGAAGTCAAGGTAAGAATTACAACAAATTAGATATACATGAAGTGGGAAAGTGTTACTTAGACTGATGCTAAGATCCAGAATGTAACATGAGAAGATACGGCAATAAGGAACCAAGTGATGAATGCCATAGCAATGGAGAGTTCAAATCTACCACATGGAAGATGCATTTTAGGGTTGGTGCAGAAATGTAAATCTCTTGCGTATAAAACTGCAATCCCTGCTGATGAGCAAGCAGCTGCTAGTGATAAAGTAGCTGTCACCTGCAGTTCCATATATGGATTTTGTTTATGCGAGACTTATCTAGCTAAGTACGCATGTGAAGCATATCAATTTGTGGATGTAATAAGATGGAAAAAAGGTTAATTTAAGATGAAATACTTTCTGTGGAGATATATGCCTAGGTAATCAATATAAATGAATGTCGCAATTTGTTCATGGTTGTGAACAAATTATGACACTCATTTTACGGCCAAAAGATCGGAATAGGTATCGTACTTTTACGAAAGTTACAAAATGAGTATCGTACTATTTTTTTTACTCCTTAACTATCGTACTTTATTTTTTATTTTCAAATAGGTATCGTACTATTTATTTACCTAACGCAAATTAAAATTTGGACCATAATGCAATCTTTTGCTAAAAGAAATAAAATCTTATAATTTCAAGTTTTCTTCTTCTTCCCATCAAATTGCTGCTTCAACTCTCCATTCTTTATCTGCAAGCGGATTCAATCTGTCCCATATAAATTCCACTAGGCATTATTTTGATTCCAACAGCCCTTCCGTAGTATTCTAACCCAATATAGCCAGCCCCCTTTTAGACTGATATCCCAAGTCAAGCATAAAACTGCAGCAAGAAAGAAAAGATGGCACATACTCAAAAGTGTGAAATTCTATAAGGTCAGATAGGAATCCCTTCTAATCTCCTCCCTATAAGGTGATGCCCTAAAATTTTTGATGAAGGAAACGCAGTGGTGAAAAAAAATTCAGTTCTTAATTTGATAAAGCGCACCCTCAAGAAGGTAGGAGAACCGTTAAATGGTAATCGCAAAAACTCAAACATAGTCATCATGATCGTTACGGTTAATCACCTTGATAACCTTCTAATCTCCTCCCTATAAGGTGATGCCCTAAAATTTTTGATGAAGGAAACGCAGTGGTGAAAAAAAATTCAGTTCTTAATTTGATAAAGCGCACCCTCAAGAAGGTAGGAGAACCGTTAAATGGTAATCACAAAAACTCAAACATAGTCATCATGATCGTTACGGTTAATCACCTTGATAACCTAAGCAACCCAACATAAAGACTTGCTCACCAACAGGAAAAGTCGAAAGGGATTAATTGGCCTGATAAAATCTTCTATCAATCTCTTTTGGATTCTCAAAGAAATAAGGCAGAAAGAGGAGAGTTGCCAAGAGGAATTCAGACGTAGAAAGAGTCTAGAGCACCAGCCCAGGTGCCTCCCATTTGCTCATATCCAAGATCCAACTCCACCAATGAACTCTTAATTACCTAAATTTGAGATGTGAATTGAAATAATATATATATATATATATATATATATATATATCTGTTTTGTTTTTAAATTTAGGTTTTGCGGTGGGAGAATTAGGGGTAAAAAGGTGATGGTTGAGGATAGAAAATGGTGGTGGAGAGGAGCTTGGTGGAGGGAAAGATAGAAGATCATAAGGATAAAAGAGAGGGGGATTGTTATAATTATTTGGTAATAAATTTTTGACACCATCCAATGCAATAAAAGTACGATATCTATTATGAAATGAAAACTAAAGTACAATAGTCTATTAAAAAAAAAAAATAGTATGACGCCCATTTTAAATTTTGAGTATTAGTACGGTACCTTTTCCCTCAAATTTTTCCCTCATTTTACGGAGAGAGTAGCATATGACCCAAAATAATGGCATATATTTGAGGATGCTTTTCAGGTGTACAATCAACTGATTAGAGATTTTCCAATTAATCATAAGTGAGATATTCAGCTAGCTTTTGTCCCAATCACTTGGGAACTAGTGAGAAATTCAACCGAATACAATTTGAAAAAAACAAAAGAAAAAAAAAATCACCAATGTTTTTCACTCTAAGGAGAAGAGCTAAACTACCCCACTTTTTGGGAACATGGTTCCAAAAAAGATAATGAGACCATCAAAAGCCTACTAACCCCCTCCGTTCCAATTTCCCACAGCAGAGAGAAAAAAAACAACAACAACAACAACAACGGGGACTAGTTTGGTTGCTCTATTTATGGGCTGTAATTTTTTCTTGGACTCTCCAGAAGTGAAATGGTGCATCCGCTTTCTTCGGTTTTCATCATCGTACTTTTTTCATTTTCATTTCACATATTTATCATTACTTGGCCTCAGCATGTTTCTTCCTTTCTTAAGTGTTTCTCCAAATCATTACAAATATTAAAAGAATGTGACATATTAAATACAAAATGTCAATGTGCAAGTTAAACACCACAAGGAAGGTGGTATGTGAAAAAAAAATGATACGACCAAGAGGAGTGTCCGACTATATTTGTATTCTTGCCGTGTTGGTTATGGAGTATGAATGACAGAATTGGGCAAAAGGCAAAAAATAGGGGGTCTCGTTCATGACTGGTTAGGTCACGCCCGAGGTCACACCCGTGACTTGAAGACAGCCAGAACGGGCACAAACTTCCAAGAAAGGGTCACGGCTGTGACCGGTTGGGTCCTGCCCGTGACCTAGTCACGGGCCAGCAGATGCATTTTTCTTTATTTCTCCTGAAAAGGAATTAATGCCTAGGGTTTTGGATCCGAGTTTTAGACTATAAGTGTTTTCCAATTGTAACCAGAGCCGCAAAATAGAGAGAGAGCCCTAAAGGTAGAAAACATGGAGAGAGAGAGAGCTTTCAAGATTTCTGTATTCATCGATTGCAGATAATGAAGAACCCTCGCTTCGTACCGCCCCCGAAAGAAGCCAATTGTTGGGTGAATAGGTTTAACAAAATCTTGTCTCTTTTATTGCTTTGGATTGTTTTGTTCTCTGATTCGCATAACTGCAGGAGCCCAGGTGTTGTTTCTCAACACTCTGCCCCAAATGACTTTCTTTATCTTTTCCTTTTGGGGGGAGGGGGGGGGGAAGGGAGTTTTCAAGGAAATAAAAAAAAAAAATAGAGATTTATGCAATTTTAGTACCATACATACATGAAAGATAACCTTGGACATCATAGTTTAGTAAAGTGAACTTAGTAAATTTACTAGAAAAGGAACACTAGTTTTGGGACAATCTCTTTTCAACAAAAGGATATTTGTTTTGAGATGGAGGGAAAACCACTAGGAAGGCACTAACCCCGCAATTAGAATTGTGGACAGAATTGTACGATTACCTCATATAGTGCATGGATATCATATCAGGAATGGAGGTGTTGACAGATCTCCTTAAACTTCAAATGTTGCAATAAGAGATACTTGCGGACTTATGGATATAGTTGTTCGAGTACAGTTCCCAACATATAGTAGTGTATTTAACTTTTAGGTTATTACAGTTTGGTACTTAAAAAGTCAAATAGCTTTTATTCTCATCTATGAACATGGTTCAGCATTCACCATAAAAGAGGTAACAAGAGTCAATATGACACTGAAGGATCCAACACAGCTTTATATCCAAAATTGTTACCTCAACTCAGTATGCTATATACCTAAGTCTCTAAGAGCCGAACTAAGAAAAAAGAACGGGATAAGCACCTGGACCCTAACAATTTTGCCAACTCATTTATATCATGATAATAAGTTAAACCATGAACTATATGATCCTTCTTTGAAAAAATATTTCTCTAAATCACATATGATAAACTGAAAATAATGGCGTAAAGGGATCATATTGAGATTTGAGACCGAGGAAATTACCCAATCGCCAACAACAAACAGGCTCACTAAGACAGCATTCTGAAGGTCTCTTTTTACTCTCAAAGCGTAGACATCAAGACATGCTAGCCCGAAACTCCACAACACTTGAAGTCCCATTGATGCAATTAAATAGCTACACAAAAATCGGGCGTTGATATCAAAATTGAGGGAGATTAAGAAATGATGTGTAATGAACAAACATTGACGGAACATGCTGACATTGAATCGTGTCCTTCAAGCAAACTATTGCAACAAAACCAGATACATTAATGAATATTTACCTAGTTGCATACGTAGAGTATGCCTAAGAGCATCTCAACCTACATTACTTGAACAGCCGAACGGAAAAATGATGTGTAGTGGACTCTTTCAAACAATGTCAGAGGGTAACCAGGAAATGAAATATATTCTCAATGCCTTGACCACACTTCAGAAGCAGAACTGACAGCATCAACCTAAATCAACCGACTTAAGTGTGTAGTAACTGAAGAACATATAAGCCTGCAGTCCCCACATACCCTCCCACACAACATTACTATAAAGAAACAAGCAAACTAACCTGAACAATCTCTATATATCTATGTGAAGGATGAAATAGGTGAACTTTCCTAAGGGTAAGGAAGAACAGGATGGCATATTAATTCCTTGATTTTGTATGCAACATGTTTTATGTTAGACCAAAAAGTTAATCCAGATGACTTGCCGCAATCTAATTTGAGACATGAGCACACATATCTGGAGATTCCTCCAATCAGATAAAAGTGGCTCAAACTGATGAAAGCTGAAAGCTAAATGTACATATTTATTGCCAAAAAGGGAGGGGAAGGGTGGAAGCCTCCTTCAAATATATGCCTACATGGCTAGCGTGATACTCTTGGCAATACAATTTTCCCCGTGCAATTTGTTATCGTCTACAGTTACATTCTTAAAGAGCTTTATTAGTTTCGCTTCGAATAACTGGTATTAGACGAACCTTTCACCACACTTGGTAAGAACCGTAAGACTGCTTCACTTCCATATTGAACTTCTTCAAAAGATGCACTAGCTCAACTCTTGTTCTTTTAGCATACATTTAGTCTTTTTTGCACTTAGAAATTTATATTTTAGGTTAACCTTTCAGCAATCTGTGATTATCTTCAACCTTAATTGTGAATATGACCTTTTATTCTTGTCCTTCTACTGTAATTCAACAGATCCTCCATAACCTCTTTAATTAACTAAGAACGTTGCTGAGCTTTCAAAACTCATAATTAATTCTAAAGAAAAAATAATCAAAACCATGAATAGCTCTGTGTATTGTGATAATATTTTAAGCCTTAAAACCCCAAAACTTAAAATTGCATGTTGTAATGGTTAATATAATCAATCAGCTGATAATATCATCGATGCAAGTATTCTTTTGACCTCAAACAGATCACTCAAACTTTAACTAGAAATTATACATATCAGCATCTATGAACAAAGAGCAAATTCACTTTTCAGCACCATAATTGTCAAACAGACTACTTTTCTGTAGAAACTTCCAAACACAAAACTGGACATAGTAAATTGATCGCAAATGCTACAAATGAGCTTAGCATTTCCTATCAGCCATTAACATCATGCTTCTAGCCTAACCAAGAACAAGAATTTGTATAAGTGTAATCAACATACGTAAACATGTGAGTTTCCATCACCTAGATTATCAATGACACTACATCTTTTTGCTCAGAAATGCCAAAACATCGTACTCAAAAATAGCAAATTTGTTCTACAGTCTTCAAAATGTAGCAAGAATCTCAAGACGTGAGCTGCCAAGAACATGCATAAATGCAAATACTTAAGTATGAAAATTTAACCCAAATCTGCAAACCCAATTGAAACAACTACCATCGCATAAACATCCAAACCAGAAAAAGGAAAATAAAGAAGTAATTACGGAATGAAAAAGAGAAAAAAGTAAAGATGTACCAGAAAGCAGTGTAACTGGAAAATCCCATAGAAGAAACCATCCAGCCAATGGAAGCAGCAGCAGACAAACATTGCCCAATTCTCAACATCAACCCACTCACTGTCCCTGGACTCCCAAACAACTCCTTCATCACTCCTCCCCCCTCACCCACCCACCAAGTTGGGCCCTTTTTTCCTCCCCAAATCAAAAAGGGCCCCACAAAAACAAAAACCCTAGATTCCACAAACAATTCCCATACCCAAATCCCGCCAACCCCACATACACAAACGAGGAAATGGGTAGTAACAATGTGGGTATAAACTTCAAGAATTTGATAGATTGTCTAGGCAATGGATCCACAAAAAGGGATCAATTTGGTGAGGTTTTTTGGTGTACTAACTTAAAGACATTGTTTAGTGGGGAAAGAAGTGAAACAGTACTAAGTTAAAAGAAGCATTGTCTGAATGAAGGTTAACGGTAATGGAGGGACATGTGAGGTGGTTGGGATTGATTTGTGTGTGTTTGTTTTGCTGACCTTTTTTTGGTAGAGTCGAGAGACTGGTCTGACAGTTCTACGTGGATTATTCTTTCTTTTTTTCTTTTTTTTTCTTCATTCCATTTTATTAATATTTCTACTTTATTGTTGGGACCAAGTTGAGTGCTCTTGTCGAAAGTGCATCCTTAATTTATTTACACCAATCAGGAATTCGATACAGTATAATATAATATAACATTATTTATGGTACAAAATGAAGTTAAATTTTCATTTTCATTTTCATTTTCCATGTGGTGATAGGATTTTATTTTTCATGAAATGAGGAGGTTGGGATCAATTTGGTGATTGAATTTCATTTTCCATGATACGATAAGGTTGGGATTAATTTTTTATGTAAATTTTCATTTTTTATTAAGTGCATTTTCAGTTTTGACTTTTTTTATTTAATTATGAGTTTAAAATATATATGTATTTTCATATATAGCTATGTGCATTAAGTGATACAACTATGCATATTAAAAAATGTCTGTATGCATTCAATTATATACTTATGAACATTACGATACAAAAATATATATTTATATACATTAAGATAGACACGCACATAAAAATATATAAATATGTACATTAAAGTTATCAAACTATGTGCATTAATTCATACATTTATGTGCATCATTCCTCCCCCCTCCACTTCTCACAATTCCTCCTTTTCTTTCGTTTCTTCAATCATATCATTAGAATCCATAAGATTTCATGCTCAATTGCATCAATTCCAACACCATATATCAATCAAATCATTAAAATTCAAAATTAGTATAAATAGAAAGAGAGAGAGACGCTGAAATCTAAGCATTCTCAACAAAAATAGTAATTGGTGGAGGAAATCTCGTTAGTCTCGATATCTGTTCGTATTTCAGATGTTTAAAGCAACAACTCCTTCCCTTCCTCTTTCTACCTGTTAATCCCACCGGAAAGAAATAAGCTAGAGGGGGGGGGGTGAATAACTTATTTAGATTTTTAAAACCTTTTAGACTATATTCAAAACTTCTGAGTATGAATAAGCAAGCTTTGATGAAAAGCTGCTGCGGAATTTGATCCAACTGAAGTCTTAACTACTCAAGCTTCTTTTGCTTATTGTTTAAGCATGACTCTTTGAGCATATAGCCTAACATAATGTTTATCAAGCAATGTAAAGCTCTGAATGATAGAAGCTTACAGCTAAGCTTAAGCTTCTATGTCAACTGGTGACAATAGCAAGCTATAGCAAGCAAAGCACAGGATATAAATAAAGCTTTTGAGAGAAAGACAGTAAAGCACACAAGTATGTATAGTGGTTCGGAATGTTAAGCAACTCCTACTTCCACTACCTAGTGGGTTAGGCTAGGATTTGTGACGTGTACTAAATTAATGATCATAAGCTATTACAAAAGCTCATTGGCTCAACATTTTAAGCTCAAGTGAGTGCCTAGTGACCACTAATGGATCGTGTACAAGTCACCATGCCTATCCTATGATTTGGTGGTTTGTTTGAGTGATGGTGTTCTCTCTCTAGAACTAATTTCACTCGGTGTGCTTGGACAATCAATTTCCCTCAAGGATATTACAATGGGAGGCACTCAAAATGATTGGGTACAATAAGTTGGTAACATTAAAGCTCTGGCTAAATGTGGGCTGTGAGGGGGCAGGAGCTTTAAGGGGTTCTCACAATGGTGTCTCTTTTTTCTTCTCTATGTATTTGCAGATACCCAGCAAAGAACACATCCTTCTTTCAAATGATCTTCAATGAAGCCATTGGTGTGTTTGGTTGAAGAAAATGGAGTCTTGAAGCTTGAATCTCTAATGGAGGTTGGTGGGTTTCTAGAGAGAGAAAGAAGGAAGAAGAAAGAAGGAAGGAAGAAGAAAAGGGAAGAGATGAGGGGAGAGAGAGAGAGGCGCGGGTTGGGGGCCTCCCCCCCCCCACCTTGGCTGAATTTTTGCTCAAGTGTAGGTGGGGAATTACACCCTCACCCCCTCAAATCTCCTTTGTGCAATAAAAATCCCCCGGAGTCTCGAAAGTACTCTCAAAACTCTTCCGAATTCGATTCCGTCGACACCAAAATGATGCGGCGTATCCTTCGATCAATACATGCATCTTACTTTCTTACATTTAGCATTAAAAATACTTCGGCTAAAATTCTCGCTTTTAAACGAGATTATGCCTTTTGCAAAAAAATTTTGGCTAAAGTTCTCGCTTTTAAACGAGGCAATGCCCATTCAAAAAAAATAATTTTCAAAGTAAAATTTTCGCTTTTAAACGGATGACTTCTTTCCAAAAGAAAAGCAAATTTTACATTCCCGCGAACTAGGCGTGGTCTGATTTCTCGCTTTTAAACGATAATACATAGAAAACCCCAAAGAGTTTCGACCACTTTCTGGCCAAAAATGGTGGTCCGTTCATATCGACGATGTTGCTCGCTCGCTAACCAACTGCGCAAGCATCGTCGCCGACGGGCTCTGTAAACATCTCATTTTTTACCCTAGTAAATAAAATATTTTACTAGAGAGTTTTAATCAGATAAAATAGTCCAAGTAACATTACTAATTATGTTACTTACATTAAGTAAATATGCATGCTCAAATGTTACATTACTAATGTGGTGTAGCAATTTATTTTGTAGGATGAATGGGGGAAAAGACAAAAGAGAAGACTTTCTTTCACAAACCAATCATCCCATCAAACTTCCAAGAAGGAGACAAACTCATGCCAAGAATGGAAGAAGGAGTAATTAACCTTGATAACCAATGTACACTTAAAGAAAGTCATCATTAGCAATTTAGCACATTAGACAATAGGTTGTAACTCAATTTTGGCAAAGAAAAAGGCCAAATATCCAGACAGCCTTACGTGGGCCGGTCCGGCCCAAATAAGCTGTTTTCTGGATTTTTGCCTTTTTCTAATAAGGGGCAAAAGGGCAAACTCACAATTACTTTCATGGGTATTTTGGATATTTTGGGGCCCTGAACATGGCTGGACACTCCTCCTCCACCTATAAATACCACCCCATTTACTCCCTTCAACCACCTTTTGGCTATCCCTTCATTTGCCTAAATTATACCCACTAAGCCTAAATACTCTACACACACTCTCTCTCTTTTGATCATCCTTGAAGATCAAAGAGAAGTCCACTCTCTCTCATCAATCATTCCATTCTCTTTCATCCATTAAACGCTATCATCAAAAACACAAGCAATCTTCAACCACCCAAAACAAAAACAACCAAGGATAATAAGAGTTAGAAAGCATTAAAGAGAGCTCATTAATTTGAACTTCTTTACTTCTTTCTCTCTTCTTTGATTCCATCTCTTAAGCAAAGGAGTGACCATCCTTCATAACCCATTTGTCCAAATCCATTGGGAGTAAGTAAGTTTACTTCTCATCTTTTTAATCTTGTAAAAGTTTTCACTTCTTTCATCACTATGTAAATAACTTAAAACTCACTTGGTGATAAACCAAGTGGGTATTATGTGTTCATCATTCATAAATATGAGTTTATCCATTTAATACTTGTTCTTCACTTGCTTATAATATATATATATATATGCATACTATATATGCTAGCACATAATAATGCAAGTCCTCCCTAGTATGGATTACAAATCCTACTTTGTGAGTTGATCATACACTTACATTCCTTTATTTACTTATCATATTATATATATATATATATATGCATACTATATATGCTAGCACATAATAGTGCAAGTCCTCCTTAGTGTGAATTTCAAATTCTACTTTGTGAGTTGATTATTTATTACATTTATTTACTTGCTTATAATATATATGTAGATATATATACATATATATATGTATGCATGCTATACATGCTAGCACATAATAGTGCAAGTCCTCACCCTTGTGAGTTGATTATGTCTTTACATTTCTTTAAAATGCTTATATGTATATATATGTACATATTATCCTATATATGTCTTATGCACATAATGTGTAAGTCCTCACTCTTGTGAGTTGATCGTGTTCTTTCATTATAATGTTTATATATATGTATATATTATATATATCATGACACATAATGTGTGGTCCTTACTTTAGTGAGTTGATTTTGTAAATATTATATATGTATTTGTATATATTACATAAATATGATCTTCCAAAGTGTGGGATTCATGTTCCATCTTTGAATTGAATTAAATCTTTTCCTCATCCCTTTTCTTCATTTTTAATGACCAATAAAGGATCTAGAAATGAAGGAATGCATGTATTCATTAATACACTAATAGTCAATCCTAATCTAGTGATAATGGCTATTTCATTTAAAGACAAAGTACATACACCTCTTTGTAAATATAACTCTCCAAACAATCAAATGCTTCCTAAAGAATCCTATAAATGATAGTATTATTTCCAAAGTTCTTCAATGACTTGGATAATGCTGCTTGAAAGATGACTAATAAAGGAGTCTCACTCCTAAGTTCTTTTCCATAAATATACAAACCTTCTCTTATTTACATAATTAAAGGTGTAAATTATATTCTTAACTTACATGATTAAAGGGTAAAATTTTTTTCTTTCTAATACATGACTAAAATGTGCTCTGGCTTTACTTCATCCACGCCCTCTTGTCCCTCCTTCTTCCCTTCCTCCACATCTCCCTCCTTCTCCCCATCACCTGGACGTTTGCCCATCGGAACAACCTTAGGGAAGCTATTCCCCTTATAGTTCACCTTATGCGCCTATGCAATAGTAGTCAGACTTTCAGCAATAACCTTGCTCGACTCAGCAATAATGTTGAGATAAGAGTCTGGCGGAGGCACCGACGACGAAATGTCGGCGGATTCTGGATACATGTAGTTCTCAAGAACCTTCCTCATCCCCTCTTTTTTGGCCGTGGCAAAGGCTCCATACATAGACTTCATAAATTGTATTTTATCATCTGCGGACTTCAAGGCATCGACGGTTTTCATGCCAGCTTCAACGCTGTCGACGA
>JAOWAN010049774.1:0-13810 GCA_028566635.1 Lobelia cardinalis
CTCAGGGGTGAAACTCTGTCCGCCATTGTTGAAGCTTCTAAAGCTGTTCTCAGCCTTCCTCTTTCTTCGTTCATCTTCTTTAAAATCAGAAAGCTAGTAAGTCCCCTATTTCCTTATCTTTTACATGTATTTCTGTACTTCTCATTTTCTCCTGCGGATTTCCATAAACCCATGTTTTTCTTGGGAGTATTTTGCGAACCCAGAAATATTCCCAGGTTCCTCTACTGAATCTGCAAGTATTTCTAGTCTTTGATCTGGGTATTTTGCCCCTTTGATCTCTGGCGGTTTTAAACCTTAATAAAAATAAAAACGAGATTAATAATAATCTCTCCCTATATAAAAGCACGAATAGAGGGGGTGATTTACGTTTTTTTTTGTTAAGACAAAATTGTCCCAATAAATAATAACGAGAATAATTCCTAAATAAAAATAAAAATGAGATTAATAATAATAATTCCTAAATAAAGCAAAAAATGGAGGATTAATAATAATAACTCAAGCGGGGGTGATTTACATTTTTTTTCTTTTTCTATTAAGACAAAACTACCCCCAATAAATAATAACGGGAATAATTCCTAAATAAAAATAAAAACGAGATTAATAATAATAATTCCTAAATAAAAAGGAGAAAGGGAGGACTAATAATAATAATAATAATAATAATAATAATAATAATAATAATAATAATAATAATAATAATAAGTCCTTAGGAGGTGATTTATGTTTGCTTCTTTTTCTGTTAAGATAAAATTACCCATGATGAATAACAACAGGAATAATTTCTAAATTAAATTAAAAATAAGATTAAAAATAATAATTTCTATATAAAAATGTGAAATGGAGGATTAATAACAATAATTATTCCTGATGGGGTGATTTACATTTTTTTTCTATTTTTACTAAGACAAAATTGCCCCTAATAAATAATAACGGGAATAGTTTCTAAATAAAAATATAAATAGAATTAATAATAATAATTCCTAAATAAAAATAAAAAATGGAGGATTAATAATAATAATAATTCTTAAATCTAATTAGTATAATAATTTCTAAATCTTTGCTTTTTCATGGTGTTCTTCTCCCCGACCGCTCTTCTCCCCTAGAAAAAATTGCCCCCAATAAATAGCAACAGAAATAATTCCTAAATAAAAGTAAAATGGGATTAATAATAATAATTTCTAAATAAAAACGGAAAATTGAGGATTAATAGTAACAATGATTCATGAGAGGGTGATTTACGTTGTTTTTCCTGTTAAAATAAAATTGCATTCGGTAAATAACAATGAGAATAATTCCTAAATAAAAATAAAAATAAGATTATTAATAATAATTCCTAAATATAAACGGCAAAGAGATGATTATTAATAATACTAATTCCTTAGGGGTGATTTATGTTTTTTTTTATATTAAGACAAAATTGTCCCCAATTAATAATAACGAGAATAATTCTTATGTAAAAAAACTTAATTAATAATAATAATTTCTAAATAAAAATGGGAAATGGAGGATTAATAATAATAATAATAATAATAATAATAATAATAATAATAATAATTCATGAGGAGGTGATTTACATTTTTTTCTTTATTTGTTAATAGAACATTTCCGCAATAAATAACAATGGAATAATTCCTAAAAAATAAATAAAAATGGGATTAATAATTATAATTTATAAATAAAAATGGGAAAGGGAGGATTAATAATAATTCCTAAATCTAATTAGTATAATAATTCTCGAATCTTCCCTTCCTCTTGGTGTTCTTCTCCCCGACCGCTCTTCTCCTTTACGCTCTTCTTCTTTGCCGTGGTCTTGCTTGAAGTCACACGGTAAAGAACCCAGTACTTCTTTTGATTTTGATTTCAAATAAATTTCTAGCCGAACTCATTTGCATTTGAAAATGATTTGGTTTCAAAGAATTCCTAATTTCTAAGCTTTTAATTTTTCAACAGCAATAACAGTCTCATCTGTCTCCCAAACCCAAGCTTTTGGAGGAGCAAATTTTCAGCAAAGCTATCTAGCAAAACAGCCATACAGGTACGTGTTTATTTGAAAAAGTTATTGAATGAATTTTCATTTTGAAGTTGAGGGTTTATTGACACCTAAGAAGATCATTTTTCTTTGGGTAAACTGCAAGAAAAATCACTCAATTATACCCGTTTTTTACATTCAGTCATCGAAGTTTTTTTTTTTAATTATTTATCATCATTAAACTTTCATTTTTCTGTTGAAAGGTCATTCCGTTACATTTTGTCGTTAGTAGGTCGTTAAGTTTCATTTTTTGAGGGGTAAAATAGTCCATCATAGTAAAATTATAATTTTAAAGCAAAAAGGTACTTTGTGAAACTTCTAAAATATAAAGGTTATATTTGTATAATTAATAAATAATAAGAAAAATATCTTTTCTTTAATTTAATATAAAAATAAATTATATTTTTCTACAAAGCTAACCTAACCTACCCTAACACTCTCCGGCCCACTCCCTCTCTCATATCTCTCACTATCCCTCTCACCTAACTGACTCTCTATCTCTCCCCATACCAGCAGTTGTCGGCGACCACCATCTCCATCCTCAATGCATCCGGCGACCACCACCACCAAAAAGACCTTCACCACCATCTTCCTTAATGTCGTGCCAACTCCATCACCAAATAGAGGGATTTAATTTGTAGCGGTTCCGAACCGAGGAGCCGCCCCCTTCTTTCTCTTCCCCGTCCCTTCTGTCCTTCCATCTCTCTCGCCCCGAAAAAATTTGGGTTCTGTAAATCTCTCAAGATTCTCTTCTTCTACTGCCCAACTCCCTGGCCATCCTCCTTTCAAGCTGCGCCAACAGAGTGGGAGATGGTGGTGTGGTGGTGGCGTAAGAGAAGGTGTTGTGCTAGTACCGGTGGCGTGAGAGAAGGGTATTTGACGCCCAATTTGAATAATCTCCGCGTTTGTTCCATCGTTTTCAGTAAAAAATACAAAACCCTTCTACAAAGTTTGTGGGGTTTCATGGCTTTTCTATTTTGATTTTGTTCTGGGTTTCTTTTCATTTGCTAAGATTGGTTCCAATTCAATTACAGAGAGGGACAGCTTGGGACATAATATCTGTCAATTACAATCCAATTCAATGTTTTGGATTTCTTTTCATCTGCTAAGATTGATTTCCAACTGGCTTTTTACTTTATTTGACTCGAGTCATTGTTGTTGTGGATGTCACGGTTAATGTATCTGCTCCATGTAAATTTCATGGTTTTAAGTGTCTTGTCTGATTTTATTTTTGGTCATTATATTTAAGAAAAACTTGAAATAGTCGAAAAGGGTTTTGTGTTTTGACTAACTCAGCTTCTATTGGAGTTGAAAGAGTTTAGATCGCGCTAAAGGGATTTTTGATTCGGTGGTGAGGGGATGAGGATGAGGATGAGGGTGGCGGTTGATTTGATTAAGAAGGGAATTAGGGATTTATTTATATATATTTTAAATAAATTAAAGTAAAAAATATTTTAAAAATAATTTACCATTAAGGATGAAGAAAAGGATGAAGATGATCAGAGAGGTTTGAATTTTCTTTTCTTTTAATTATTTTCCCATTTGTTTTATAAATTATACTTAGGTAATTATATTATTAACTTAAAAATATATAT
Source organism: Lobelia cardinalis (assembly GCA_028566635.1). Classification (NCBI taxonomy): domain Eukaryota; kingdom Viridiplantae; phylum Streptophyta; class Magnoliopsida; order Asterales; family Campanulaceae; genus Lobelia; species Lobelia cardinalis. The sequence goes on from JAOWAN010049774.1 coordinate 3,625, forward strand.
AAATTTATATTTTATAAAATATATGATTTATTTATATGTTAAATAAATAAAACATATTATTTATTATTTATTAATTATTACAAATATAACCTTTATATCTTAAAAGTTTCACAATGCACCCTTTTGCTTTACAATTATAATTTTATTGTGATGGACAATTTTACCCCTCAGAAAAGGAAACTTAACGAACTAGTAACGGTAAAATGTAACGGAATGACCTTTCAACAGAAAAATGAAAGTTCAATGACATCAAATAATAAAAAAAATACTTCGGTGACTAAATGTAAAAAATCAATATAGTTGAATGATTTTTGTTGCACTTTTCCCCTTTTCTTTTTATTGGATACCTTTTTATTATTAGGGTTCTGTCAATTCTTTCCTCCCTCCGTATGGTTTCAAAGAACCTCGGCTAATAATATATACTGGAATTCAAATCATAAAGAAGGTAAGGAATACTAACAGTCTGAAATAACACGATGGAATCGAGGTTGAGTTTGCTACAATGAAAAAATTGATGTAAAAGCCAACAAATATTAGAGAGAGTGTTTTACACTGAACTTGAGGTTAATTTGCTACTGTTATACAATTCTACAACTTATGCTCAATCAGTTGTGAATGTGAAACATGCTATAACGTTTTGAAACATCTTTTCTCTATAACAGCTTATCAAAATTCAAGTTTCGGATGTCTTGAATAGAAGTTTTCTAGTGTGTAGAGTTTTTTGGAAGTTTGTCACCGTACTTAATACTCGGTTGATTTATGTATGGGGGTAGCCGACTCTAATTCACAACTGACTAAAAGTTACAAGATCTTTTTTTTAGTCAACTCATTAAAATAGACGCCAATCAGAGAGTTTCTTCTATCTAGAAAGTCTTATTAAACTACACGTTCAGGTGATGCAGTACATAAAGAAAGTGACTTGAAAAAGGTAGAATAATCCATGCAAGATATTTGCTAGCTAGCAATATGATAGGATTTACTCTACATTAATTACTTAAGCAAAATTAAGCAGATAGTTAGCAAGGTTTATTATATTACAGTTTCTTACTATCAAGCATGAGCTTACTAATTTTATATGAGTTATAAGTTCCCAAATCCCAAATTTTGTTTTTTGATTTTTAGTAAGTAATTAAGAGTATTAATTTTTAGTAAGTAATTAAGAGTGATAAAAAATATCCATTATAAAAAAGACTTAATAATGACTTGTAATAAAAAATATACATAACTTTACAAGAAAAAAATGCTTTCCTAAATGAATCAGCGAAGGGCTCTTTTTGATGTACATGAATTAGCTACCGCTCAAAGGAATTTTATCAAACGGGTTATTCGAATACCTCAAAAACAATCATTTGTTAGCATATATGTTTTAAATACCTCTAGATTGAGAGTAGCCCTAGCCTATCTCTAAGAAGAGAAAGGAGGGGAATTTAAGGATTCGAAGCAGGAATCTTCTGGTCATGAGCCTGATCTAAATAGCTACTTTTCTGAATTTGGGAAAAAATCCTATTTAATGAAAGGGAAAGGCTTCAGAGAGTCCTTTTTTAGTCAAATTACCATGGTAAAAGAAAGGGAAATCTAATTCTCATGGCTGAGATTAACTCTTTCTCCTATTTCTCAATACTATTATTTACGAGACTGAGAATCTCTCTTTCTATTCCTATTGATGAGGTCAAAAGTGGAGGTACGAATAGACAAGGGTTCCTCCCAAAGAATAATCTAAATATTGAACTTCGTGGTCAGAGAGATCAATCTCTTCTTGATGAGGGTATCTTCCCAAAAGTACCAGGTGAATACTTTTGCCTGCCAAAGGCATTCTTTCTAAGCGATTCGTCTATTCCTCCTATCTGGGCTATTCGTTTCAATCTCTTCTTTCTAAATTGGTGACCGTATTCCATTCCTCGAGAACGGGAATTGATCGCTGAGTCCTATGTTGTTCTGGTCTTGTAGGACTTGAAACTTAGTTCTTTATTCAAAAGTTACAAAATTAAAAAAGGTGAATTAGTATCCCACCTTAACAACCTAGATGCATGAGACTTGTAGGTCGAGCCAATGTGCTGTTTATATAAAGCTGCGGTGGGTTCACGCTACTAAGCTTTGGGAGGCTATGAAACGAAGTGGTAAATTTTATTGAATGAAGCAGCTTACATTAGGGTGTAAATCCTAATTTGACAGATTCTACCCATAGAAATGGAAATCTTTCAGTTGCATTTGGGTGCACAAGCATAAAATAAACTAGGAACCTTGATTGGATAACTCCCTTGGAACAGGTCCGGCCTGTTGGAGCTTGTTGAATCACTAGTAAAAAAAAGATAGGAAACTAAAATGTGGATGCTAGACGTGCTGAAAGTTGTTTTGATTGTTGGGATCTTGATATTTGGAGCTTGATGTGTCCACCCAAGTGGCTTGACTAGAGAGTTGAGTCAAATGTAAGCAGGTTATGAAATTTTATCAGCACTCACCTCGAAGTATGGTGATTCTATACTTAATTGTCACTTAGAGTGATGAAGTTGTTGTATGGTATCTGTCATTCTAATGCATAATATACTCATGTGTCACTTAGAGTAAAATAGTTGTTATGCCTTGTGACCCGTCAGCTCCTCTGATGAATTAGGGGGAGAGAGAGCATGGCGATTCTAAGATATAAAAAATAAACAGCCCTCCTTCTAGCACCAAACTCCTTCTCAATGCTCTTTCTAGCCCATAGTGTAAGGCTTGTAGAATTTCAGAAGCGCGACTCTTGTTTAATTATTGAAGCCTATATTCTTCAAAATTTTGTTCTTCTCTGTGTGATTTCTTTATCCAATTTTTGTTTTTTTTGTAAAGAAGAAGAAGGAAGACCATACATGCATTGAAGTTTTTGAAGATAATGAAGATGAGAATTCGCCAAAAGAACTTAAACCAACCAAAAGGAGGCGAGGGATAACAAAGAAGAATCAAGATCAATGAACCATTGAAGTAATCAGCGATGTTGATGTAACACTTGAAGACTTGAAGAAAAAAAAAAAGACATCTCAATCTGTACCATAATCAAGAAAGAAAGACATTGATTCCTATCGTTTGCTTTTTCCGTTTAATAAGTTATGATCAAAACTTGATAACTTTGATTTCATTGTTGTTGTTGTTGTTTTTTTTTTTTTTTTTCATATTTACTATTACGCTTTACTAGTCCCAATAAGTATTCAAAGGAAGTTGATTTCGATAAATATCTTATAAAGTCAAGAAGTTGAATGATTTAACATAGCTCCAGTGGGCATTGTGAAATTGATAGGACTGGAAAAACCTAGCTAGCTATTTCATGTAATAAGTATTGGCCAAGTTCTTCTATGTATATATGGATCGCTCCAATACGAACTTAAATATTGTAGGAACCGTAGAAACCGTCGATACAATAGCGAAAATTTATACTGTGTTCAAAAATTCATTGATAGAGTACCAAAATTTTATATTGTGGTCGGGAATTCACGAACACAGTAGCGAAATTTTTTACTTTGTTCGAGAATTCAACGATCGAGATTGATTCTTACAGTTCTTACGATATTTAGGTTCTTCTTTGAGCGGCTACATATATATATAAGTTTGTTCAATTGATTGAGAACAAAATGTTAAATAGGAATTAGGAACTAATCACATCTAATAGATTAGAATTAATATAAGGTTAAGAATAGGGAAATATTTGGGAGTTCGTCACTCACTCCCTATCCCGCCTTCTCTTGCGCGTCTCTCACAGTCTACTTCCCATATATATTTTTTTTTAATTTTAAATGCAAATATCTCATGATGTACAGCTAAAAAATAAATTTTAATTGCTAATCCTTGATCGAAATTTATTTTTTTTTCAAACAAGATCACTGATGGATATATTATGAGCAATTTTCTTTTTTACTTCAAATCTTTAGAACGACATCATTGACTTTTTGATATAGTAACATTAAATTTTTAGGTACATCTTTTTGAATCTTAGTGTTTTTGGTGTTAAAATTTAAGTTTTTATTGAACCTAAAAGTTTTTTTTTTGAAACTTTAGTGTACTGTTGTTAAATCTTAGTTTTTATTGAATCTTTGGTGCGTTTCTATCGCATCTTAATGCTTTTTGTATTGAATCTTATTTATTGAATCTCAATGCAATTTTTATTGATTCTAAGGGCTTTTTTTGTGTTATATCTTTAGTGCATTGTTGTTAAATATAGTTTTTGTGGAATCTTGACTGCATTTTTGTTGAATCAAAGTATTTTTTTTTGTTGAATCTTATATTTTATTTAATGCATATTTTTTTGAATCTAAGAGATTTGTGTGTTGAATCTTTCGTGCATTGAGTTTGAATCTTAGTTTTTGTTAAATTTTCAGTGCATTTATATGTTGAATTTAATTAATTGAAGCTATGTTGAAAAATTCAAAGTGCGTGTATATGTTGAATTTTAATGGGAGGTATGTTAAAAAATTCAAAAACTAATATCAAAATAATATTTATATTTATTAAAGATAAAAAAGAATGAAAAAAAATTCATTTTATGCTACATTTGAAGGATAAACATCACATTCTTTCCTAAACATTTCTAGAGACAAAGAAACATACGATGCATTTTGATGATCGATTTTTAGCATGATTTTGTCTTGGTTTTGGTTTTGTTTTTGATGATAATTTAAATTACCTATTTATGCTTTAAAATTGTAACAATTATATGATAGGATGGAGGGAGAAATAGATAGAGAGTGATAGTTGTGATGTTCGATAGAATATAAAGGTGCGCATAGGGGTATATTAAAAAATAGGTAAGTAAGAGAAAATTGTGAAAAATAACATCAGCTTTTGAAATAGAGCTCATGGATGGAAGATGAGCATAAAATTGTATTCAGTTTTATAGACCATAAACTTTCCACAATTGGGCAATTTAATGATTTGCTCTAATTTCTTAACAGAGGGGTCAAAAAATGATTGTTCATTTGGCAAAGGCCTGATAAGAGTTCTGGAAGAGTCTGCAGCAGTTAATGCCTTGAAAGAAGTTTTTGACTCATCAGCAAAATCTGTATGCTCAGTTTTTCTTCCGCATTGGCAACCTTGCCATTCTGGTTGTTCTAGTCGTTAGTTTGGTCAGTTTGTTTTGTCGAAATTGGAATAAAATTGATGATGAATTGGAGATTTGATAGGCAAACTACTCAAGCTTTTATTCAACACAAATCAATTGAAACAAATTCATGAAGCGCTGAACCATGCGACTCCATTGACAGAAGAGTTTAGCTTGAGCAAAGTTTGAAATTACGCCCAAAATTGATTAACCGGGAAAAGGGAAGAAGATGGAGTATTTATACTCCAAAACTAACTAAAACTGAAAACAAACACAACAGCCCTCTGCCTTATTATTAACTGTCAGAACTAACCCTCTGTTAGTCCAAGCACTTCTCTTTCCCTTTTGTAGTCGTTAAATACTTAACAACTTACTGGATAAGCTCACTGTCTTCAAAGGCTTGCACACTTAAGCTGCTACATTTTTGCCAATTACTTCTGATGCTGTTTCTTTGATATTCTCAATACCCCCCCCCCCACTCCCCACAAGTTGAGGGTGCAAAAACATTTGAAACCCCTAACTTGCCCAAAATAGAACATAGAGAGAATTTGCAAAGAAACTTGGTGAAGATGTATGCAAGTTGAGAGTCACTGGAGACATAAACAGGCTTGATCAATCCCTGTTCTACTTTCTCACGAACAAAATGGCAGTCCAACTCAATGTGTTTAGTCCTAGCATGATAAACAGGATTGGCACCAATAGCTATAGCAGCAGTACTATCACAATGAAGAGCAACGGGAAGAGAAAGATCAACTCCCAAATCCAACAACAAACTGTGCAACCACATGATCTCACAAGATGAAGAAGCAATGGCCCTATACTTAGCCTGAGGCTGAGGATCTAGCTGTAACAGTTTGCTTCTTAGATGACCATGAAAGAAGGAACTTGCCTAATAGCATACAATATCCAGTCACTGAGTTCCTATCATTAGCATCACCACTCCAATCACTGTCACAATAAGCTTGGAAATGAAGGTTGTTACTGGCAGGAAAGAAAAGACCCTGCCCTGGAGCAACCTTAATGTATCTTAACACCCTGTGTAAAGCCTGAAGATGAGAAGATCTTGGAGACCGGACAAATTGACTCAACACTTGAGCAGCATAAGCCAAATTTGGTATGGTCATAGTAAGGTTCAAAAGCTTACCAACTAACTGCCTGTAGAGGGTAGCATCAGCCAGTAAAGCTCCATCATTTGCAAGTAATTTTTGAGAAGGATCAAAAGGAATGACCAAAGGCTTGGAGTCTGAAAGACCAGCACTCTCAAGCAACTCCAGAGCATATTTCTTCTGGTTCAGATGAAAACCAGTAGAGTCTCTAATGACCTCAATGCCCAAATAATATTTGATAGTACCAAGGTCTTTAATGCTAAACTGCCTGTGTAAAAACTGTTTGAGCTCATCAATAATTCCCAAGGAATCCCCAGCAACTATGATATCATCCACATAAACCAACACAGCAGTGAAGGAAGTATGATCTCTCTTGGTGAATAAAGAATAATCATCATGAGATTGAACATATCCAAGATTAAGTAGAAAATAAGTAAGCTTACTAAACAATTGTCTTGAAGCTTGCTTCAAACCATACAATAATTTAGTAAGCTTGCATACCAAATTAGAATCATGAGGAACTGAATAACCTTGAGGCAACTGCATGTAGACCTCCTCCTCTAAATCACCATGCAAGAAGGCATTATTGACATCCAACTGATGAACATGTCAATTCTGAACAGCAGCAATAGCAAGAATTGATCTAATAGAAACCATCTTTGCAACAGGTGCAAAAGTTTCTTGAAAATCTATGCCCTCTGTCTGAGTGTAACCCTTTGCTACCAACCTAGCCTTGTATCTTTCAATTGTGCCATTAGAATGATACTTGACTTTGTAAACCCACCTACGTCCAATAACTCTCTTTCCAGGAGGTAAAGGAACAACATGCCAAGTATGATTAGTCTCTAATGCAGCTAATTCTTTATTCATAGCATCAACCCATTAAGGATCTTTTGAAGCCCGTGTATAAGATGATGGTTCCACTATTTGATGAAGATAATTTATAACACACATGTGTGCAGAAGGAACATAAGAGTAAGACATGTATTGTGATATAGGATACTGGGAAGGAACATGAAGACAATTTGAAACTTGAGCAGATGGAATATAGGAAGGAACTACAAAATCTTGGAGCTTTGTAGGTAGTCTTTTAACTCTATCTGATCTTCTGATCACAGGAGAATGTGGATGTGATGGAGAATCATGACTTTCTGATGAGGGATGTGGAGATGAAGATGAGGTTAGAGAAACCATGGATGGGGAAACAGAAGTAGATGGTGAATGATTGAGACTGGGATGAGATTCATCAACAGGCCAAGGCAATGAAGGTGAATTAGGAATATCTGGAATGGAGGAATTTTCAAGGAATGGAAACACATTTTCATGAAAAACAACATGCCTAGACACAAACAGTTGTTTAGACTCTAGATCATATAACTTGTATCCCTTTTGATGAGGTAGATACCCAAGAAAAACGCACTTGATTGCTCTTGGAGCCAATTTAACAGTAGTATGAATTGAAGCAAAACAAAAACAACCAAATACCTTTAAGAACTGATAATCTGGAGATTTTGAAAACATGAGCTCATAAGGAACTTTGAACTTGGTATCTGCAGTGGGAATTCTATTGATGATGTAAGTGGCAGCTAAAAGACAATGCCCCCAAAAATGCTTAGGCAAATCTGCCTGAAATCTTAAAGCCCTTGTCATGTCTAAAAGATGTTGATGTTTCCTCTCTACAACCCCATTTTGTGGTGGAGTTTTGACACAAGAACTGTAATTTTGAACAACTCTATGACTTGCCAAGAAAGGACTCAAGTATTGATTGAAAAATTCTGTCCCATTATCTGTTCTAAAGTTTTGAACAAAAATCCCAATTTGAGTAAGAACAAAAGCATGAAAATTCTTGATGGTAGTAGCTACATTTTCTTTTGCAGGAATTAAGAAAGTCCATGTGAACCTTGAATAATCATCCACCATGGTAAGAAAATATTTACATTCATGTATAGCAGAAATTCTGTATGGTCCCCATAAGTCACAATGAATCAATTCAAACTTCAAAGCACTTTATAGAATGTATTTCACTGGAAGAAAATGGTAACATGTGCTGTTTGGCTAAAGGACAAACAGTACAGGATGAGATACAATTATTCTGCAATTTGCTAGATTGTGAAGAAACAAACAATTTCTGCATTGTACTTAAAGATGTATGTGTGAGAACCCCCTTCGTTCTCGCGCCCTCCCTCTCTCAATCTCGGGGGAATGAATGGTCATCAGGCGTTTTGTTTGGCGAGAAACTGATTTGTGCATGTGCGTTGGGCTCCTCTTTAGTGACTACTCATTTATTGAGAAAATGAGAGTCGCCACCTCCGTTTTTGTTTTAGGCTTCGGAAGCACAAGCCTTTGGTTTTGATGAGATTTGGGTCCGGGGGCTAAGTTACGAGTTGAGAAGAAACAAATCACCCAACTCGCCCTAATTAAAGGTCTCTAATGGTATTCTAGTATGCATTGGTCTCTTATGGTTGGTCAAGGTTGGTCGAAGCTTCATTTTATTGCCATGTTTTGATCAAAGTGATGGGTGGTCATCTCAACTCCTAGGCCAAGTCAAGATAGGCATGCCAATTAACAATCTCAAAGCATGTATTTGCAAGAGAAAAGCATGTTATACATATCAAAGGCAAAATAGTGATTTGCACACATGAGGTTGAGGGCATGACGGTTCAAGATTCACGGAGGGCAAAATAGGGATGAGATAATAAGTTTTACATATCATCCCCTTAATGTTCCTCTCTAGCGATTGAATGAGCTAGAAAAGTCACATAAGTATTCATGGGATTATTGTTATTTTGCAAGGGAGTAGCCATCAATACATGCATCAAGTCATCATGGATTGAATAAATAGGAGAGTCAATGAAGAAGATTGAGATAAAAGCTCCAATCCCAAGATCAAGTTTCTATGTATTTTCTAATATGAATTATGAAGAGAAGATGAGCTCAAGCAAATCCATTTCAAATACATTGCAAAACTTTCGTATCAAGTTCATTCTAGATTTTATCTCAAGAAAGAAAGAGAAGCCATGAATCCCACTTTGAAATATACAAGAGAAATTATGAAAGAAAAGAGATGACAAGAAATACTCCCAAGCAATTTTCACATAATTACTTAGATGATAGTATACAACAAGTGGAAACCTCAAGTAGATCTTCACATGTCATTCATAATATGACTATCACATGGACTCAAGTAAAAGCCTCTCAAAGCATCAAGATTCAACACATGAACAAAGAGATTCAATACAATCTCTACAAGAAATAATACATGTAGCAAAACTCTATTAGAGCAATATGTAGATCTATACAAGAAACATCATATGACACTAGATCTATGAAGAGGAACAATAAAATATGGATCTACATCTTTACATATACTAATCAACAATGGAAAAAGTTAATTACATGAATTGAAATATAGAGATTACCTACTCCCAAGGGTAAACTTTGAAGAAGAAGAGATGAGGAGAGTGATTATGCAACCTCAAGATCCCATGGTTTTCCTTTAGGCTTCAACTTCAAATCAAAGAGATTGTAATGAAAGGTTTGGATGAGTAATCCTTTGAAGGATTTGATGGGGGTTCACACTGTGTGTATTGAATGTTTATTTGAATAGAGAATCAAGGGAAAGGGCTTTGATGGCTGAAAATTCTCTTTAATGGCTCTCTAATGAAGGAGACACTCACATTAGGCTTAAGGGTTAAGGAAGAGAGAGAGAGTGGAACCCCCCTTCCTTTGAAAGAGGATGTGGGGGTTTATATAGGGTGAGGGTAAAAACCCTAGGAAGTGTTTCCAGACGTCCCTTAATGACCAAAGTGCCCTTGGGAGGGTCCCCTATAATTACAAAATTGCCCTTACAAAGAGGCTATGGACCGCAACGGAATAGGGACTGACGAAATAGCGACTGACAAGTCAGTGTCAGTTGCTATTTAATGTCAGTCGCTATTTTGGTAGGTGGATAATAGCGACTGACTCAGTCGCTATATAGCGACTGACATAGCGACTGAGTCAGTCGCTAAATGTCTCC
>JAOWAN010049784.1:0-13810 GCA_028566635.1 Lobelia cardinalis
CCGGGCGCCCGATACCTCCCCGGCGAATAACCCTCCTCCGGCGAGAATACAGAACGCATATTCAGCATGATGGAAAAGGAAAACTCCAATTTGAACTCAGAATTGAAGCAGAAGATTCTCCAGATTTTCTCAGAGTTCATGACGAGGTTAATTAATCTTATTCTGTTATTTTACTCGTCTATTTGAACTTATGAGACCTTAATTATTTTTTTTGCAAAGCACGTTTAAAACTTTTCCGGCCTTGTATGTTTTTGGAATTATGTAATGACTAGAAATGCCGGTGGCGGAGTGAGCGGAATCAGAAAAAAATAATTAGTTAAGTACTTTTAAATAATTATATTATTTATAGAAAAGTTAGAATGTTTTTTTATTCGAAAGCACCGAGTGTAAAAATAATTAAAAATATTATTTTAATTAAATACTTTTAGATAATATTATATTTATATAGAAAATATTACTAATAAATAAAAAAAATTCTAAATTAAAAGCTATCAACTTTAGTGGAAAAGTGTGTGTGAATGTGCTAAGAATATGGGTGGAGAGTATATGCAGTGGTGTGTGTGGGTGTGAGAGAACGAGTGAAGAGTAACTGTGAGTGAGTGAAGGTGTGAAGAGTATGTCTTTTCATATCCACTGTGTGTAAAAGATACTGTTCCAAGTGTCTTGTTAATGAATAGTAAATAATGAGCTAAATTACACTATAGATTACTAATTACTCATAGGATCGAAAGGATGGTGGACTGTAACTATGTCCAGTCGATCTATTGATAATTCTGAGAATGGGATTGTACTTCAGTTCAGAAGAAAATGGTTTATAAAGTCGGGATTGAAGCTTTATATTGAATTGGTGAAGAGACTTGAGAGCATTTGTTTAAAAAGATGGTTCTTAGTTAGTATCCTCTGACTTAACGGATTTTTCTAATGTTAGAAGCGGCAACTTTCTGAATACGGGGTTCATAGAAATTACTCGACTCTGCAATTGAAGAGTGGATGGGTTCTTATTTTAGTTGTGTTGTGGGTAGACCAAACAATCATGAAAAGTGAACGGGCATTAGGGTTTTGATGAATCCCTTAATTGTAGTAGAGAAAGAAAAGAAAGAAAGAAAAAGGAGTGGCAGAGCGAGGAAAAGTGATTTATAGCAATGGCATGAATATGGCCTACAATTGAGATGTTGATGTTTGGAACTATTGCATAGCTCCACAGGATTAAAAAAACTTCCGGTGATTTTGATCATGTTTCTGCAACGTCCAAAGTGGAAAATGATTGAGCCATTTTTTACTCGAAATGGTAAAGGGCCATTGAGATATTCACCGCTGTTTTGAGTAGATCTAAATGATTTGGATACCTTTGTCTCATGATTATGATATAACTCAAGGCTGTAATGTGTAATCATAATATTGATATTTGTTATGCATTGAAACATGAATCTGCCATTGCTGTTGAATACAAGAAACCTGTGGTGCAGTATTCGCAAAATTATCTGATTGCTTTTGTATAATGTATGGTGCAATTTTCATTGTAGGGTCTCTAAATTGGAGGAGCTGGTGGCAGTGGGAAACAGGTTATTTGTCAGCTTTCAGCAAGGACTCGGTGAGATTCTTTGATGCCTTCATAATACTGCAGGTATAGAATGAGGTTGATGCATTTCTTTGATGTTATTGTGTCTATTGTATTTTCTCATCCAGAGTTTGTTCGACGGTCTCCGATTGACAAGACATCAGAGTTGCTTAAGCGGATCATTAAAGCTAATGAAACTAAGAGGTTTCTATCATATATTGAAGGTGGTTGCATGAACACCCATGACAGTGTAGAAAATATAAACAAGTGTAAGTGATAGGTATCTTCCACAATTGGTGTTATTGATGGGTTATTGCTAAGCATTGGATATAGCTGTTGTGTTGCTCACGCTGTTATATAAGGACTATGGCAAGGGATGCTTATTTTCTACCCTGCCTCAAAAATGGGCTTTATCACTTGAATAGGATGTCGCTTGACCTTGTACAGCCACTCTGCTGTTCCCATATGATGATTATTTGATCAATGCAATATTTTTTTCTGAGTTTTTTTGCTTGGCTTTCATTTAACTGTTGCTGCTGGGTTTCTCTTTTTCAAAATTTTCCAATCATTAGTTTTGCTGGATGCTGTTACTGATGCTGCCATTGCTTTTCAAATATGATGTTTGTGTCTGGTATATCAATCTCCACTGAGAATTACCGTCATGAGTATGTCACTGGGATTCTGGGAAGATAGTTATGCACTCTCTTCATGTAGTTTGTTTAGCTGCGAGTTTTGCATGGTCCTTTTGTAACCTGAAATTTTGTTCCTGATAACAAATCTTATTCATCTATTACCTTTTGTAAATTGTAGGGATTTATTTTCTGTAAAAATGTATGCACACACAAATGCAGACACTAGGTTTTCCTATTTACTCTTAATAAAACTTGATGGCCTGACTGAAATCTGTTCGTTCCTTCCATGATTTGGGGATGTGCCTTCTACCATGATTTGCGGATGTGCCTACAGAAGTGCATACAAGCCTACTTGGACTTTCGAATACCATAAATGAAGGTAATCCATTTCCCTTATGTTTCTTGGCGTTCTTTGTGCTTAATGGATCTGTATCATAGTTGTAAGCGATAATTTGATTTGTTATGTTCTGACCTTTACATAGAGACACGGAGTGATGCATAACAAAGCCTCCTCTTTGTTTATTAGCTAAATCATAAACCAAGTTGGGAAGATCTTTAGGTAATTTGATTACAACCAAAAATTAATGGACCCTTTATGTATCTTCCTAAACCAAAGCATGTATGCACTTGATTTTTGGGGAAAGAAATTAGTTAATGGGTCGCAAATGTCCATATGCCAGTCAAGCTAATATAGACACTCCTTTAGAATGTTACAGAAGTATGTTATATTTGAGGCTCATTAAGTCCCATGTTGGATTTTTTATTTTTATTTTTGATGAAAAGGGAAATCTATCGGATAGGAGGAAAATAGTACATGGAAGGGCAACCGGAGATCCCTCAAAGCCAAGAAGGCAAAAAAAAAAAAAATCGAAAATCGAAAAACAAGAAAGCTAATTCACAATAGCTTTTCAATTCCTACAACAATGGATATATAATAATCTGTAGTATAGAATAGATGAGTTGATGTGACACATGTTTAAGCATGATCAATTTTACAGATTCTCCCTCCTCCCCCAAGTTTTTTAATAATTCGAATTCTTTCTACATTGCATCAAATTCTTTACAAATTCCCCCAATTTTCAAATAATACTTTAATTAAAAAAAAGAATCACCACCGGCCATTGAAAGTGTTAAAACATGACTATTCCCCCCTCACCCGTCCTCTTCTTTCTCCTTTCCCCGTAATGCAGATGGAAGAGTGATTTTATATGATCTTCCAAAGCCATTTATATTCACTACTCTCTCTAAAGAAGACTCTTTATATATGGAAATAGATACAAGTTGAGAAGATACACATAGATACATAGTGATGCATAATAAAGCCTCCTCTCTGTTCATTACTAAACTATAAACCAAGTTGAGAAGATCTTTAGGTAATTTGATTATCTATATATCTATCTTTGGTTTTCTATGATATTTTTTTTGGGTTGAATTTAGGATGGGTTGAATGACTTGCCTTTGCATATTCAAGTAAATATTATTTGGGTGCAGTATTGTGTATAAAGGTGAGTGTTATGGTTTAATTAAGTGTGGAGTTAATTTATGGTGACGTTAAATCTGCTTTTTCGATTATTGGTTGTTAATCGGTGTTGTTTTATCGATTTTTAAAAGAAAAAAATTGAAGAGGAGTTTTATTTTGTTTTGACAGAGATTGTTTGAGTGGAGAACTCATATAAGCATGATCTCTAGACCTATTCATCCTTGTGAAAACAAAATTCTAACTCCTCTCTAATTAATAAAATTAATAATTAAGAAACTCCAATTAACAATCAATGATCGAAAGAGCATCTAACCTCGTCACAAATTAACCCCACATATTATTAAACCATAGTACTCCCTTCTATACAAATCATCATCCAAAATTTAACCACAATTCCGCACCCAAAAAATGACATTAACAAATAACATTCACTCGAATGCAAAGGTAAGTCATTCAACTCAATTGTAAATTCAACAACAAAAAAAAAAAACTTATCATACAAAACCAGAGATAGATATATAGATAATCAAATTACCTAAAGATCTTCTTAACTTGGTTTATAATTTAGCAATGAATAGAGAGGAGGCTTTGTTATGCATCACTATGTGTCTGTGTGTGAATAACACTTGTATCTATATATTTATACAAAGTTTTTTTTAATGGGAGAGAGTAACGAATGTAAATGGATTTGGAAGATTATATAAAATCACTCTTCTATCTGCATTACGGAGAAAGGAGAAAGAAGAGGGGGAGGGGTGAGAATAGTTATATTTTATCACTTTCCATCGGCAAGTGGGGTGATTTTTTTAAAATTAAAGTATTATTTGAAAATTGGGGGAATATGTAAAGAATTGGATGGAATGTAGAAATAATTCAAATTAGTAAAAAATTTGGAAGAGGGGGAATGCGTAAAATTGATCATTGATTAGACATCTAAGTGTCACATTATGATCTATTTTATACTATAAATTACTATATCCATTGTTTGCAGGAATTGAAAATCTATGGTGAATTAGCTTTCTTGTTTTTCAGTTTCACGTTTTTTTTTGCCTTCTTGGCGTCGATGGATCTCTAACTGCCCTTTTTGTGTACTATTTTCCTCTTATCCGATAGGTTTCCTTTTTCGTAAAAAAAAAAAAATCTAATATGAGATTTAATCTGACTCAAATATAACATAATTTTGTTACATTCTAGAGGAACACCCATATTAGCTTGACATCGAAGTGATATGGCATGTTGGGGCATTTGGGACCCATCTAACTAATTTCTTTCTCCCGAAAACTCACGTGCATACATGCTTTGGTTTAGGAAGATAAATAAAGGGTGGGTTTTGGTATTTGGTTTTGTACTTTTCGGATTTCTTTATAATGATTAAAGTAAAAGGTAAGAGAGAGATAAAGTTTGTGGGGCCAATGAGAGACAAAACTCACCAAATCACATTAGAAACTACTCAACCAAACAAGCCCATGTATCTTTAAGGTGGTTTTATAGTTTTATGGTTTCTGGGTTTTTAGGGGTCAGCATCTCCAAATGGAGGTAAGTATGTCTACATCACTCGCAGTCCCTGTGTGAGCGGGTGCCTTGTGCACTAGGTTCGCCCTTTAGAGTTTTTAGTGTTTTAAAAGTTTTTTCTTAAGGTTTTACTACTTTGAGACATTAAGGGTGTGTTCTGATGATGGGTTTTTATTGTCGGTTTTGGAAAATTTTGGTTTATGAAAAAGTAGTTGATTTTTTACTGTTCATCCTTAACTTTTTATTCCTGAAATACCCTTACTTTAATGGCAATATTTCCAAATTGTCCCCAAGGAGAGACGGCTGTTTGGCAGGATCTGACCTACGCCAAAAATATAACGCAGCCTCTCTCTCTCTCTCTCCACGAAGCTGCACCCATCTAACGCAGCCTGCTCTCTCTCGCCCTCCCCCCTTCAGCCTTTACCCCATCCACCATCCTCTACCTCCATTTCTGCTCCCACCTCCGCTAATTAATTTTCCATCGTCCCCAAGGTATGTCGATTTGGGTTTACAGCGAAAATCTATGGCAAGACCATTCACATCATTTTTTCTTTTTCATATTGAAAAAGTATGAAGAATGTTTTGCAAATCTACTCCGGCGAGGATGTAAAATATACTGTGATTGAGTCTGACCCAATTGAAGAAAACCACCGGAGTTTCCCTCCGACCGATTTGGCGGCGAGGAGGTGAAGCTTTCTGAACTGGGTCAGCAAGAGCTGGAGCTCCTATCCGACGAGGTGGGTGATGATTTTAAATCCGTTGAATTAGAGCTCGAGTTTTCATCCAACCAATTAGCCGGCGAGGAGGTTAAGAACATTAACTCAGTTGAAATGCAAACGGAGATGAAGGAGTTTGACATAGTTGACCCAATTGCTGGTAATTATTTTTCGACTGCTGCATTTGACATTGGGTTAGGTTTTCTTGGAGCGTGTATGCTTCATATTGTTTCGACTGCTGCATTTGACATTCTTTTCTTTTCTTTCAAGCAGATTGCCCAATCTCCGGGTGAGCATTAAAAAAAAGAAAGAAAGAGAGTGTCAGAGGAGAGAGGCGGTGATAGTGACAGGAGAGAGAGAGAGGAAGGTATAGAAAAGAGAAAGAATATTATAAAATATGATATTTTGAATTTTGGGTATATAAATTTTAGGGTGTAGGGGTAGTGGTAAAATAGTAGGCGTGTAAGAAAAAATTGAGAAAAAATTAGATAAAAACCTAGGTAGAGAACACGATTTCAAACACCATTGCTCCAAAATCACGCAAACCAGGTGAGAGAACACACCCTAAGTCAATTTGGAGGTCATTCAAACCTGGTAGAAAATTGAGAACCCAATTGAAAGTATGCTACGTAGTTCGTTTGAAAAAAGTGCACTATCTTAATTAAAAATTCCGGGAAATACTCTTAGACTTTTCTTTGTTTTTACCTCATTCTAGGGAATATGTTGTCAACCATAAAGAGAACACAAGATGTTATATGGATTGCAATTCTAGTAGTTTTGTAAAGGTGCATATATTATTTATATAATTCCGTGCTGAGTTGTTAGTTGGTACAGTTAGGTGACTGATGGGCCAACATTCATGATTTCATTGTTTAAGATGTATCTCAAGGCCATATTCAGAACAGGAGCTTGCATCTTCGAAGAAACGTCATTTTGAACTTGCGACTCTGAAAATAGAGTGAAACTTTGAGCCCCTCTCATACTCATTATTCCTTTATCATGGAAAATAATACTCCAATGAATCCAAAGTTCACATTCACCCTTTTGAATGTTGCGTGATGGAAAATTGGCTTTTGTTGATGGGTAATATCCATTCTTGTCTTGACTCTAAAAGTGCCTCGGTGGGTGTCCAAAACCTGCTATGATGTGGGTGTGTTTAGAGGGGAGGTTTTTGGTTTGAGTTTGTGGTTTTTGTAATGATTGAAAGTAAAAAATAAGAGAGAGAGATAGAGATAGAAAATTATGGGACCCATGAGAGAGAAAAATTCAAAAACCAAAAACCGGAGCAAAAACCCTCCAACTAAACAAGCTGGCGCTTCCATCTTCCCCACATTTCTTGGCTTGGATATTATTTGATGTGTCCAGGTGACTTTTCAACGTAAAATTGTCACTCTAACGAAAATATTTTTTCCTTCTACGTAGACCCTTTCTTTCCTCATCTGCTTTCTTATACTCTGTATGCCAATACTGCTATAAAAGGAGTAGCTTCCTGCAATTTATGTTACATATCATTTGAAAAGGAAGATGTTTGATTTAGCAAGTTAGTTTTAGGCGCACAATCATCATCATGCAATATCATGTTCATGCTTAGTTCAGTTCTCAATTAAATATATGTAGATAAGCTGGTGTAAATATGATATTTATCTTCTTTTAGGATTTAGGATCTCAGACGACTTTTACAAATATGATTTGAAAATTACTAGACAAAATGTACTATGAGGGCAATGTGCTGTATGTCAGGTTATGTTAATGTGTCGTAATGTCTACCTCCCCCTCGGCTCATTGTTTGTGCACTTCTGGAAAGTACAGCATTGTTTGCTATTCCTAAATTTTGTTTGACTTGTATCATCTAAGAATCAAACATTGTGTGCATACTGATCACTAGGTCACTAGGTTGTTGACAACTGCAAATGCTCTCTGGTTAGTCTCTTTGCCTGCACAGTATGTGATTTGCTTTACATGTTAATAAATTTACCCATGGAAAACCTGTTTAATTTGAGATTGCAAAGTTCTTTTAATGACAACAAGGACCACAAGGTTAAATAAACAGTCAAACGTGGTTAAAAGGAGAGAGAGAGAGAGAGAGAGAGAGAGAGAGAGAGAGAGAGAGAGAGAGAGAGAGAGATCGAGTAGAGAGAGAGAACAGATCTGTTTATTTTTATTGTATGTCTGAAAGCGCTCTATACAACCACTACTTATACCCAGATATACATTTTACACTAAGCCTCCTAGATACAACTGATATACAATATTGACCCATTATTCCATTTTCTTCTAACATGCCTTCTCAAGTTGGAGCGAAGATATTTCTCATGTTTAACTTGCTTGTAATGGAAATAAAGACTTTACTACTAAGACCCTTAGTTAAGACATCGGCTAACTGATCGCGGGTCTTTACTTAAGGAATACAAAAGAGACCACTAGAAATGTTCTCGATGAAATTCCGGTCAATCTCGATATGCTTGGTTCGATCAGTATTATACTGAACCGAATCATGAGCAATGCATATAGCTGTTTTTTTAATCATAAAACAACAGACGGTAGGAATCCTAGTACTTTAAGAAGAGAAACGAGTCCACGGGAGCTCACTTACACCAAGAGCCATAGCTCTATACTCTGCCTCAACACAGGACCTTGCTACTACAACTTGTTTCTTACTGCACCCAAGTTACAAGTTTCCTCCGATATAGGTGCAATAGCGAGAAGTGGACCACCTATCATTCAGAGAACCAACTCAATCTGAATATATCCTTGACATCTAGATGATCGCGGTTCTAACAACAAACCTTTTTCCAGTGTAGCCTATTCAAGTATCTGAAGATGCAATAAACCTCATCCATGTGAGGCTTACTGGGATCATGCATGTATTGGCTCATTACATCGACAACATATGCAATGTAAGGGCTAGTATGTGCAAGGTATATAGGTCTCCAGACTATAGTTTGTATCTCTCCTTATCCACCTCGATGCCTACACCTCCGAAAAGCTTATGATTAGCTTCAAAAGGCGAGTTCGCAGGTTTGCATTCTAATATTCCAATATCGGATAGGAGATCAAGAACATACTTCCATTGGGAGAGAAAGATCTCATGAGATGATCTAGCATCCACTAACCAAGGAGGTAGCATAACGCATCCAAGTCTTTGAACTCAAACTCAGTTGCCAAGCGCCGTTTGATTGAGTTAATTTTATCCTCATCATCATCGGTCACAGTGATGTTATCGACATAAACAATCAGGAGAGTGATTCTTGAACTCTTACTTTATCATAGCACCGTGAAATCTCCTAAACCATGCTCTAGGAGATTGTTTCCGCTTGCACAAAGTTTCCTTCGGTTTACATACTTTCCTTTTCCCTACCGTGATGTGAGACGAAAAGTCGGGAGAAACATCTATATAAACCTTTTCCTCTAAGTTGTCTAAGGCATTCTTTACATCCAATTGGTGAAGATTCCATTCTAGATTTACGGCACCAGAAATTAGGATCTGAATAGAGTTCATTTTGGCAACATGAGCAAAGGGGTCCTGATAGTCAATTTCATAAGTCTGTGTGTATTCCTTGGCAACATGTCTCGCCTTATACCTTTCAACCGATCAATTGGCTTATTGTTTATCGTGAATACCCATTTGCATCCAATAATTTTCTTGCCAACATGAAGAGTTAAGAGATCTATGAGCCACTTAAACCTCTCAATTTGGGTTAAAAGGTTTTAGTCGGTTCAACCTATTATAACCTATTTTATTAACCTATCAACTTAATTGTGTAATAAATGGGTGAAGTTAAAAATCGAATTAACTTGGATGCTCTTTCGCACAAAAAAATTATTTTTTACACATTCTAATACAAAAATTTGTAATTAAATGTGTTTAATTGGGTTGAGCCGTTATTAAAGCGGGTTAGAGTGAGTTAATGGGTAACGTTTTGATCGGCTTCTTAAGAGCATTTATCTCTTCAATTATAGCACTGTTCCACTTCGGATCAAGTATTGCATCTTCCCAATAGTGAGGAATAGCAAAAGACGCCAAAGTGGAAACAAATGCACGATAGAAAGGGGATGCAGGATTATAAGAAACATAGTTATAAGTAGGATATTGAGTACGTGTTCTAGCACATTTTCTAGCAGCTATGAGAAGATCAAGATCAGTAGGGTTACCATTTCTGTCGGAGGAAGGAGCAACCGTGGGCGGACTAACTTCTGGATAAGAAAGGGTGAAGTAGCATCTCTATGTCAACAAATTCTGCCCATCAAGTCTGTCAAGTCTCCGACACGGCTCTCTATTAGGAGGTGCGACCCTCTCCTCCTGTCTAGGCAAAGAAAGAGGGTCGGAATCTGTAGGTTCCCCTTGAGTAACACAAAGAGGAATAGGTTCCCATCGAATATCACGAGCATGGATAGAAGAAGGAGGCTCTATGTTTATTTCTTCATTTTCTAAATCCTCTTCCTGAAGGGGTAAACATGAGTCAGAGGAGTAATAAGAGGTCAACTCCCAAAATGTGACATCATAAAATAACAAAAAGTCGATGAGTGGGAGGATGATAACATCTATACCCCTTTTGAGTTGGGAAATATCCAATAAAGACACTTTTAAGAGCGTGTGGTGCTAACTTCCCACGTGAAAGAGCAGAGTTGTGAAAAAACAAACACATCCAAACACTCGAAGTGTTCGGGAGGAACAATGCTGTAGTCTTAAACTTGAGTACAAGGAAGACGGTTGATTAAGTATGATGCAGATGCGCACCATCTCCCCATAGAAAGCTAGGAACATGCATAGTAAATATGACAGACGTAGCAACTTCTAAAAAATGATCATTTTTCTTCTCTGTTACCCCATTTTGCTCATAAGTTTTGACACAAGTGGGCTGATGAACAATGCCATTAGAAGACACGACTCAAAATCGCACTTAGTGTACTATGAACCATTGTATTTACTATGAACCATTGTTAGTGCGTAAAACGTGAATAATACTATGACCTTATGTATGAATCATTGGACGAAATAAATTAAACATACATTATTTTTATGACAGTAAATAAATCCAAGTCTCCAATGGAGCTCAAAATTTCACGGCAGGCCCGGTTTTCCTCTATGAGCACAGTGGTACTCTTAACTCTCCATGGGTATCTCTCTAACCTAGCGCTCTAATACCGAGTCAAACTTGGTTAAAAGAAGAGAGAGACCTTGGAGAGAGTGAACAGATCTGCTGATTTTTTTTATTTATCAAAGGTGCTCTTTACGATCTTTACAACCATTACTTGTACCCTCATACATTTTACACTTAGCCCACTAGATACAAATGCTATACAATATTGACCTATTATTCCCATTATTTCTAAAATAAACCTTATAATTTGCTCTCTCATTTCACCTGTGTAAAGAAAGTTCTCTGGCAATTGGCATTCCCCTTGTTAAGATCCCAAGCCTAGTGACAGCTAAGATAATGAGCTATCAGTTACCTGGCAGGCAATGTAGGTTCATCAGCTAAGAGTTGTTTCTATGTTCTTTCATATGCTTTAAGTGCTACATGGTGGTTCTCATCTTTCATTGAATTTATGGCCCCAGGAGCAAGACAGGTAGATTTACCTGACATTCAACTAGTGAAATTCTAGGTTATATCCCAACCCCCTTAAGGCTCATGGAAGTTGGTGGGTTGATGGAACATGTTGGCTACTGATGTCATTAAGTCAGTTGAACGTGATTATGTCTATTGCAGGAAAATCTGTAGTAAATGAGCTTGAATGCCTTGTCAGGGATGCAAGGGTTGCAATAGAATATGATGGTGAGAGTTTATCCGATGCCCAACATCAAGATGTTGATTTGAAGTTGGATCCACCAGCAACCTCTTTTGACAAGGTGCTTATGTTTCTCAGATTGACATTGCTTGTTTGCTCCTCATTTTAGTAGCCTCAGTGAATTTTACAATTTTGATGTCCAGAAGTTATCTAGAAAGCTTGTTTGTTATATAAAATTCTTATGTTTCACTTTTATCTTTTCCTCCCGACCTCCACCTCCACCATCCCCCACACACCACCCCCCCCCCCCCAAAAAAAAATAAAAATAAAAATACCACGCATGTGCACCCACCCACCCACACAAATATGAATGATAATATTAAAATCAACAGTAGTGGTAAGCAAAGACCAAATAATACACGGTCGATCATGGTTAAGAAGGATACTGGTGAGGTTTCACTTATCATCTTACCTCAGACCGAGATAAGTGGCATAATAGATTCATGTAAGCAACTCTCTAGTATTTGGGATATAGGAGGAGATGAGCTGTCTTTATATACGTCACTGTAGGTGAGGGTATTGATTGTATTTGTCCTAATTCAGCTTTGTACCTTAACTATTGATCAGTACTTGGTTACTATTCTTGTGTGAATGTTGTTGGAAATTCTTCTTGCTTCTATCTCCTATATGTAACTTCGGATCTCTGGCTATTATGGATATCTTTTTCAAGCTGTGATACTTGAATATATATGTGGTGAGGGTTGTTCAATGAGATAAATGAGATTTATTTAGAACTTATGAGACGGCACGTACTGCTTTCACATAAATTTGCACAGCTGGGCCCATGCCCTCTTGACTACCTATGTACGCGGTCTGAGGTTTTCAAACTATGACGAGTTGAATTCCAGTAATTTTGTGATGAACTATTAATTTTAGGAAGTCTTCGTGCTTAGTTCATAGCACTTTCTAAGTAACCAACTCGGTAACAAGCTTTATGAGACTAGATAGGGTCCAACGACTCCAACGCGTATATTGTGTTTTAACACTTCTCACACACAAACAAGGTCCTGCGGCTACATGGAGTTAAGAAGTGCATCAGAAGCCAAAATACGTGAGGATGTTTGTACTAAGCCTCTAAAAGAGCTGGGGAAACAAATGCAAGTGAAATGACACAAAGTCATTGCTTGGGATAACTAGTGATCTGATATGAGTTAAAGATAATATTTACAAACCATAAGCAAAAAAGGAAAAAGAGAAAGCATGGAAAGAAAATAAAAAAGCTGGTAAAGCTGATGAGCTCTGCTGTCAAGTCCTTTCTAAAATCTGTAGAAGGAAAATCCTTAAAAGCACCCACCGGAAAATCCCAAAAAGATTCAACAAACTGAACTATATGCTCGAGGATGGGAAGGGCAAAGCTTGATTGTGGGTGATTCTCCTTTTTCTCTACAAATATGCATTTCTATCTGAAGATAATGCCCTTAAGTGTTGACATCGTGTTTTTAATGCTACTTTGCCTAGCTAAGATTCTCTCCTCCCTTTTTTTTGGTTTCCCAAGGTTTCCTTAGGCCTATCACAAGAATAATCTCTCGAGGCACCTCGGGTGCAAAGCAGGGACCTCTTCCAAGTAGTTGTTGCATATACAAAGGCTCAAACTCGAGACCTCGTTATCGTGTTTTTAATGCTACTTTGCCTAGCTAAGATTCTCTCCCTTTTGTTTGGTTTCCAAAGGTGTTCTTGGGCCTATCACAAGACTAATATCTCGAGGTACCGCAGGTGCAAAGCAGGGACCTCTTCGAAGTAGTTGTTGCAAATACAAGGGCTCAAACTCGAGACCTCTTTGACATCGTGCTTTTAAATGCTACTTCGCCTAGCCAAGATTCTCTCCTCCCTTTTTTTTGGTTTCCAAAGGTGTCCTTTGGCCTATCACAAGACTAATCTCTCGAGGTACCTCGGGTGCAAAGCAGGGACCTCTTCCAAGTAGTTGTTGCATATACAAGGGCTCAAACTCGAGACCTCTTTCTTAGACGACAAGAGCCCCCTCCACTCGGGCCAACCCATTATTGGTGCCAAGACTCTCTCTCCCTCTCTCTCTATATATATCACGTTCACTCTCTCTCTCTCTCTCTCTCTCTCTCTCTCTCTCTCTCTCTCTCTCTCTCTCTCTCTCTCTCTCTCTCACACA
>JAOWAN010049795.1:0-13807 GCA_028566635.1 Lobelia cardinalis
GCCCAACACGTACACACGTAGTTTCTCGCCAAGAAACGCCCGATGACCATGTCACTCGTCTCTCGAGATCGAGGGAAGAGGGCGCGAGAACGGAGTTCTCACACTCTCTAGGCGGTAAGGAATAAACAACATTATCGTTTATTGCTTTTCAATAAAAAAATAAATGTCATACAAAATCAAGTGTCGAGAGAGTACAGTAAAAATTATGTATTATAAAATTAAAAAATATAAGCACATATAGAAAATAAACCCTAGAATTTAATGACATTACAATTTTGTCATAACCGTAAATCCTACGATCAAAATATTACTATTGCTACATACCTTATTTTTCTCGTGAGAGGACATCTTGGACTGAAGTACCCTTGATCACTACGTACTACAAATAATTCTCTCTTTCAACGACCGACAATGGATTAGCGACTGACTCGGTCGCTAAATGTTGGTCGCTATGATCATCTGGTTGTTATTGGCGGCTGCGTGACCTTTTTAACGATTGCGGGGACCTAATAGTCTGACAAGACTACTATTTCAGTCACTATATAGCGACTAATTTATCCATCTCTAAAGTTAGTCGCTATTTATTTAATTAATATTTTTTAAAATTTAAATTTAAATTTAAATGTAATATTTATTAATTTTTAAATTAATATCCCAATTAATTATAAGTGAAATAAAATCGTTAATTAATAATAAAAATGATATTTACAAATAATTACAAAAATTAAAAAAATAAAATACAAATGCACTAAAATTAACCAATGTGTAATGTATGTGTTATGTGTGTGCGGGTGTGTTAGATGGAAAAAGAGAGAGAGATTGACATACTAGATTGAGAGAGAGAGGCTCAAACTTTTGTCGGACGAAGGGGGAATGCCGGAATGATCAGGAGTGCTATAGAAATTGATCAGAACGAACGACGGGAATAGCTGGAATGAACGAAGGGAGAGAGGAGCATCGACTGTGAATGAATTTGGGGATGTAGTGTTTAGGATTTAAGGTTTAGGGTTTAGGATTTAGGAACTCGACTTTGAATGAATCTGGGAACCGTACGATGGGCTTATATAGGTAAATATAGCGACTGACTCAGTCGCTATATAGTAGTTGCTAAAATAAATAGCGACTGATCACAGTCAGTCGCTATTAGCGAAATAGCGACTAACTAGTTAGTTGCTAATTTTATTTAGCGACTAATATCTTTTAGCGACCGACAGACAGTCGTTGTTTTCAAAGTTAGTCACTAACTAGCGACTAACTTATCGGTCGTTATTTTATTAGTCTTTATTCAGCAGTTTTCTAATAGTGATAAGAAAAATATGTATAATTTAATAATTTTTGATGAAATGTTGCCTAATCATTTTAACGACAGTATTTACTCTTGCGAAACGCACAATTTTTAATCTTCAAATCTCTCGTATACTTCTTACGTATATAGCAAAATGTAAAGCTTCATTCTTAGTATTTGTAAAATATTTACAATCAAAAGATCCGTTTGGAAAATCGGATGGACTAGATTAGCATGCTTATGCCTCTAATTAGTAAATTACCCTTAAACTATATTGTTTTTTTTTTTGAAAAGATTATTTTTTTTCAACAGATCGATAAAAAAAAATGAAAATACTTTTTCGGATTGTAGGGAGCAATTTTTTGTTGTTACAAAACTAATTAACAATTAATAATTGATTGTATGATTTGAGAAAAGTTAGTTCGTAGAAAATTTTGAAGCTGTACAATTAGTAATAATTTATAGGGAATTCATACATTAACCACAAATTTTGCAACGATTTTTCTGTAACCTCTTGATCGAATTGACAGCCAAATAACTCAGTAAATTGAAAAGTGGTCATGGAGGAAAATATAATTAAAGGGAGAAAACTCTGAGGCTGGTTCAATAATGTGATCGAGCAGAAAACTGAAGCAACTCAAAAGTTCTAGAGTAGTTTAACTCAACAAATTAAAAACTAGGAAATATTTAAGGAGGAAATATAATTAAAGAGAGACAACTTTGTGGCTGGTTCAATAATATACCCTTCCTCGAAGCGTAACTTAACCATCGGATCTAGACATTTGTATTGTCAAAGTTCACAATCAAAACCGAGGTTATGCCATTTTCAATCTTTTTTATAGCTTTGAGCAAGGAGTGGCTCAGTGGTAGAGCTGAGCTTTACAGTATGTAAGGTCTCAGTTCGATCCCTTCCCATGCCCCCTTGAGGCCCCAAAAAAAAAAAAAATTTGAGTGTAATCTCCTCCGTAATTTGAAAATTTTCGATAAAATGAAGGGTGTCCAATTA
Source organism: Lobelia cardinalis (assembly GCA_028566635.1). NCBI lineage: Eukaryota > Viridiplantae > Streptophyta > Magnoliopsida > Asterales > Campanulaceae > Lobelia > Lobelia cardinalis. The sequence goes on from JAOWAN010049795.1 coordinate 2,292, forward strand.
ATGCAAGAACTGAGTTCTTACAATAACACTTTAATGTATGTTGTTGATTCTTACAATATATCCAGCAGTTTCCTAATATATATATAAGGAGAAATGACAAAAAGTGGCACGCATTATGGTTTTTTATTTTTTCATAAAATCAGAATAATTCTATTTTTATAAGAAAAATACAACAATAATGATATACGTTAATGTATTGTTTAATTTTTTGTCATATTTTCTTAATAAGCTAAATTTAAGCAAAATGATTTAAAGATTAATCCTTGTAAATATTGAGTTCTAGACCTCATACTTCCATCGTTTGAAAATAAATTTAAATAATTTTCTAAGAGATAAATTATAAAATCTAAATAAATTATTATATATGCTATAATAAAAATTTAGGAATCGTTTGTAGAGGTCATTAATATGGGATAGTATTATTAGTAATTTGAAGGAGTGTTTAGTAGTCATTTATAATAATAATTATTAATTAATAAGAGTAAACTCGGATTAAATTCTAATACCTCCATTTATCCTTATTATTAATACTACATTTATAGAAGAAGAAAAAGGACAGTGGTTTTGAGAAGAAGGAAACAAATTCCTCTATTATTATTTTTTTAATTATTTATCTTATATTGACTATGCACAAATATACGAAAATAATCACACAAAAAAACTATGATATCAGCAAAAATAAAAAGAAATTTATCATAAATTGCCTTTGCAACACTCCTTTCATTAAATGCATAGGGGGTGTATTATTTTAAACAAATAATGTAGGAACGGAGGGATTATTTTCCTGCGACCAACCAACCAAACTGATCCCTCAACGGAGTTATTATTCGTAATGTGGACTGGACGACAACCATGAAACATATTTACGAGGCAAAATTTGATGAGTGTCTAGGCATTTTTATCTAAGAGCGCTCATTAGGAGAGTTTTTTTTTTTTTTTTTTTTACCAGAATTCAAACTCTAATCCACTCTCTATCTTTCCTCTATCTCTCTCTAAACTCATGTCGTCAAATAAGTATGCACATATGTGTTTATCTCACTGTATATATATATATATATATTTATATCAATGCACATAAATATGCACATGTATGTTTTTATCTCAATCCACATATATGTATATCTAAATAAGATCATTTGTGTTTATTTAAATGTATATATTTATTTATCTAAATGCACATCTATATAATTTTTGAATATTTTCAAATTCGGATTTGTACATAAATTTGGTATTTTTTTAATGAAAATTTCGAAAATTATGTAATAGATTGATCCTATCTTTTTAAATCTTAAATTAATGAGATAAAAAAATGTACCATTTTTAGATTCTAAATTAATGGGATAAAATAACTATTTTTTTTTTCTCATTCACTCCTTTCCCAAAATGTCTAGACGCTCACCATAAACGGATTGTACTTACGAATCTAAGATCCCAATTTTAGGAGGAGAAATCCATTAACTTACAAAATTAATTTATTTAAGTGCTGCAGCACTATATAACCTCTAACTGTACGGGGTAATTATATATTTGCACCCTTGTATGTCTTGTTAAATATACACGGGTATAAATATATATAATTTTTTTGGTTGTTCACTGGTATCAAGGAATTCGTTCTAATTAATTCAGTTTGATTCGGGGTGGACTAGTCTCCAAGTGAAGGTTTTCTGTCTACGGTGAGATTCAAACTCGAAATCTCACTCAAGCCGATTCAAGTCGCTTAATACTTGGATCAATCCCCATTAATATTAATATATATAATTACCCAACCTGTATGTCTTGTTTAACTTTTTTGTAGTATTATCTATTAAATGTGTATCAATAATAACTTTTAAAATGGAGCGTTTCAACACTAACATTTAAAAAAAAAATAAAAACAAAACATGCATTTTAAAAAGATACAAATAGCCGCTTTTCGGAAAACGTTGATAATTAATTAAATAATAACTATAGCTAATTTAGCTTATACATTACTATTACTTATAAATTGTTTTTTCCCAAGAAGCATGAGAAGGGATCACACCTGAAATTTTACATATTGTAAAGTCCAGCTCTGCCACTGAACCATTCCTTTGTTCCCTATATTATTTATACATCTCTGAGTGTAAATATGTATAGTTCTTATAATATTTTTTAACTACTTTTTTTATGCTTAATTTGTAACAATATATATTAAGAGTATGCCGGACAAAATGCTACTCCTTAACCCGTTTTAACTTGCTTCGTCGTTGTAGGAACATGGAGAGTCACCCGTCATCTCTTTTTTGTGCTCTTTTCATAAAGACTTTTAACCTGTGAAACAGTTCAATTATTTTAGTACAAATTTGTGTATAAGAATGTGCAAAAAAAAAAAAAAATTTTTTTTTTGTGCGAAAGAGTAACAAACATGTTAATTAGAGTTTAAGTTAACTCATTTTCTTACAATTGAGTTAATCGGTTAGTGGGAATCAAGGGGTGGCTCAGTGATAGAGCTGGACTTTACAGTGTGTAAGGTCTCAGGTTCGATCCCTTCCCATGCTCCCTTGGGGCAAAAAAAAAAGGAAAAAATAATTAATCGGTTAGTTAAATGAGTTGTAATATGTCAAACCTAGTAGAAACTGTTATTTATGTAATTCAACCGGTTTCAACCAATTTAACCCGAATTGTTAGACTTAAATTAGGAGCTATATTTATACTAAATAATTTAAAAAATGACATAAATATATAAAATGATCAGTGTTAAAAATATTTAAATGGAATGTATTGAAACTGTTATATTGAAACGCAAAAATAAGAAAAATAATGTAATGAAAATTCGCTGCATGATTTTGGAATATGATGCGTCTTTAACTAGCTCCAATAAGATAATTTATTGAACTACGTAGGGAATCAAGGGGTGACTCAGTGGTAGAGCCAAGCTTTACATTATGTAATGTCTTAGGTTCGATCCCTTCCCATGCCCCCTTGGGGCAAAAAAAAAAAAAAAAACTACTTTAAACAGTAAATAAAAGCAAAACCCTCCTTCTGTTTTAAAAAAAAAATTGTGTTTATTAGACAGAAGATGATAATACACCATTTGAGTCAGGAAATCATGCGGAGTATATTTATTTTAGGCCTGTCAATTTGTTACCCATTAATCCATTTTAACTCGCTTTAATCTGCTAAATAGTTTAATCCATTTCAACCCATTTAATTATAAAATTGTATATTAGAGTATGTAAAAAATATTTTTTTTTTGTTCGAAAGAGTATTCAAATGATAATTTAATTTTAGCTTAACCTATTTATTACATAATAGAGTATTGGTTAATTAAATGGGTTATAATAGGTTGAACCCATTACAACCTGTTATTTATTATAACTCAACCCATTTAACCCAAATTGACAGGCTTAATTTATTTATGCCCAACCGTATATGAAGTAATAAGATGTCCATAATACCCCTTAACCATTTCATTTCATTTCCTTCCAGTCCAGGATACACGGAAGTCACTAGTCAGTCCCTCTCTCTCTCTCTCTCTCTCCCTCTAGATCAGCCGCCTCCGTCCATACTAGTTAATTTATTAACAACATGCATGTTTGATTTGTCCATACTAGTTAATTTATTAACAACATGCATGTTTGATTTTAAAATGAACTATTTGTCCCCCCAAACCCATTGAGAGGAGGTAGTACAAGAAGATTATAATATATTATTTTTCTGAACTAGAAAAGTCACAATAAAAATATTATTTCTTCAAAATCTCCTTCAAATCTGGGCCTGCCTGCCTGCCTCTTCTTTAATCAAATTAAAGTGGAAGCTGTTAACAACACAAGTTCACAAACGAAATCTAGAAGGTTAAAACACACACACACACACACACATGTGGCCAGTACTGGGTCAATGCTAGATGTTTCACGCTAATGCTTCCATTGGACAACCTGATATATGTTAATTGAGATATTATAAATATTAAAATACGTTATGTCAGAGAAATAAAGATAGAATTATTAAATGGGAGGAGAGAGAGAGAGAGAGAGAGAGAGAGAGAGAGAGAGAAGAAATCACATGTTGATATATAATTAAAAAAGTAACATCGTTTGGTAACGGGTATGAGTTGAGTGTGCCTGGTCTGGTCTAATATTTACACATGTGAAATTGATTTTTTTGAAAGAAAATTATCTTTAAAAAAAAAACATTTTGTGGATTCACTCATGCATACATTTCCTTTTAATTCATTTCTTCTTTGAAAGTGACTAAGAAAATGAATTGTATTGAATCAAAGATTAGGCTTATAATTTATTATTCTAAAATTATTGACTATTAAAATTACTGTATTAAATTGACTTTTAATAAAATTGCCGGTCTAATTTGATTACACACTCGAGTAATTAATCAAACATTGAAAGTGAAAAAGTCATACTTCAATAATTTATGCGGACAAAAAAACTGATCCTAAGTAGTAGTAGTAGTACCATAAAGCCCTACATAATGAAGTTCGCATTAAAAAAATAATAATAATAATAATTATTATTATTATTTAATGTCTATAAATAGGACCTCATGGATGGAAAGGGAAAAATAACAAAGCAAGCTTATTAATCGTCGATCCCCCCAGCCCCACTTTAATCATCAAATAATAATGGCCATCCAAAGAGACACAGTATTGCCAATGGCAGCTACTAGAAATGGGAGGCGCATCGTAATATTTCCAGCGCCCATGCAAGGCCATATGAGCCCTATGCTTCACCTAGCTAATCTCCTTCATTCCAAAGGCTTTAGCATTACCATTATTCACACCAATTTCAACGCTCCCAATATCTCCAAGTACCCACAGTTCACCTTCCGGGCCATCGACGACGGCTTGCCTGCCGCCATCAAAGACGCGGTTCCCAACATCGTCGATCTTCCCATCCTCGTTCGCAACGTTATCGAGCCATTCCGTGACTGCTTGGCCCAGCTGCTGCTGGAGGAGGAGGAGGAGCCGATTCCGTGCGTGGTGATCGTGGATGCACTTTGGTCCTACACTGGTGTTATTCGTGAGAAGTTCACTATTCCATTGCTTGTTTTGTGGACCGAAAGTATGTCCACTTCTCTGGTTGAGGATGCTTTACCAGTTTTTCGTAAAAATGGCTACTTCGACCTTACCCATCAAGGTACCCCCTCCCCCGCCCTTCTGTTTTACGTACTCTTAATTAATTTCAACTGTTTCTCGTTGTCTTCTGTTTGGGAAATTAATAGGAACTTAAAAGAGTCCCAAAATATATCAAAACGTTTTCTTGGCATTTTTAAGTCAACTTGCAGTTTTTGGTAAAGTGAAAAAAAAAATATATATATATATATATATATACACGATTGTCGAAATATCTTCTTCTAGGAACTTAGACCTGGTTCTCTTGTCAAAAAAAGTCTCTTGATTTGTATAGCAATTTTGTGATAATATCCCATATCCCTACGTCGGGTACAAATGGTATTTCGCTCTAGTGAAATACGTTATCCTTTATTACCCCTTAGCACCAACATATTATGGATTTTTTGATGACTATGGTAGGTCTAATTGTCACGCGAGCTAGTGGGCGTGCGGCAGAACCTGGGTGTTACAAAATTTAAGAAAATTCAACTACACTTAATTTAATTGGACCTAACCTCCCGATAATTCAATGTATTTACAAAACGAGCTTGGAATCTTGTTCATGCACGATTCATTTCAGTTTCGACTCATTTCAGTATCGAGCTCATTCGAACTTGAACTTATCAAGCTAAGCCTCGAACCGCTGGGTTCATGAAACAGCCGCACGTGTAGTATTGAGTTTGTGAGTTGCGTTATTATTATTTTATTTGTTAAGCAAATAAATCCAAAATTTCACTTTGATTGCAGAGTCTAAGCTGGAAGATTCGGTGCCAGAATATCCAATGCTCAGATTCAAAGACATTGACAAAATTCTTGCTCACCACCCAGAGGCCCTCTATGCAATCATGACAAACATGGTGAACGAAATGAAAGGGGCTAATGGCATCATTTGGAACGCATGCAAAGAACTCGAACAGCCGGAAGTAACCAAAATCACCAAACACTTCCCCGCCAAAAACTTCCTAATCGGCCCAATTCACAAATACTCCCCTTCATTCTCAAGCAGCATTCTAACACAGGACGCTAGCGTGATCCCGTGGCTGGATTCCCAACCACCCAAGTCCGTAATCTACGTGAGTTTTGGGAGTATGCCGCATATTGATGAAGCAGGGTTCTTGGAGACGGCATGGGCGTTGGCTAACAGCATGCAACCCTTCTTGTGGGTGGTACGGCCAGGGTCCGTTAGCGGCACAAAATGGATAGAGTCTTTACCGGATGGTTTCATGGACAAGTTGAGGGGAAGGGGGCTTATTGTGAAATGGGCACCCCAGCTAGAAGTGTTGGCCCATAAGGCAACAGCAATTTTTGTGACTCACAATGGTTGGAATTCGACCATAGAGAGCATTTGTGAAGGAGTTCCGATGATTTGTTCGCTAGGGATTATAGATCAACCGATAAATTCGAGGTATGTGAGCGGTGTTTGGAAGGTCGGGGTTGGATTGGAGAAGGGGTTGGAGAGGGAGGAGATAGAGAGTGCAATTGGGAGGTTGATGGTGGGCAAGGAGGGTGAAGAGATTAGAGAAAGAATTATGGGGTTGAAGGAAACTGTGAATCAATGCATAAAGAAAGGTGGTTCTTCTTATGAACAGGTTGAGAGCTTGGTTGATTACATTTTATCTCTTCCTCAAATATGACACTTTTTTTTGTTTTTTTTTTTGAAGAATTCCACTTCAGATATCAGGTCATTACCTTTGAGAGAGGAGTAGCCCGCTACCTTTATTAATTATTTGTGAGGCTTGATCGTCAATCAGAATTCGTACTTGGCATAAATCGAATTCATATTGTAACCCGTACTTATATACGTGTTGTCTACTCGAGTTATAAATGAAAATACATTTCCCTTCTCAATTTCAACAAAGGCCGTAAATTTTATTATTTTTCTTTTCATTTTTTTTAATCGACAAAAAGAAAATATATGGATCGAAATTAAGAGATACAACTCGTCTAGGTGTTAATCTCATCTCTTTTCTTTTTTTAAGTGTTATTTTTGACCAAGAATCCATATGCATTCTAAATTAACTGCCACTTTTAACATTTATTTTTACAATTTTATCCTTTGATATCGTCTTTCTTAATTAAATATGGAGAAAAGCGAAAATTTTGAAATCACATTCTCGAATGAAGGATGTACTTTAAAATTTGCTCTTTTAATTTGTCGACAAATGAATTGAAAATGGACCTTGGTTGGGTTGGGTTGGGTTGGGGCTACACAGAGACAGAGTTGACAGACTCTACAAAAAGCCCAATTGTTCAGGGTACTGAATTTTTTTGAATCAAATCCACTGAATTCTTTACATGGAACTGAATACAAGTCAAATTCATCACCCAGTTTGACTTGCAAGGGGACTCCCCCTTCCATTCCACTAATACCATTACCAATGTATCCAACCCCCTTGCGAGTCAAGTGGGTGGGTGGGTGGGGATCAATGTGACTTGTATTTTACTGAATTTATACTTTTTTTTTATTTATAATTGAATTATTTGAGTTGTATTTTGAACTATTTCACTTACAGATTTTTCCTTTTTAAAAATTTTCACCAAGCCAAAAAAACTCAAACAACTGAAATAATTCTGTAAATAACTAAAAAATATTTCAAATTTAAGTGAAAAATATAATTTAAGCAACTTCGGTTGTGCCAATTTCGTAATACATACCTTTATTTGACCATGGTAGTTGTACATACTTTACTGTGCCAGTCAGAAACCTCAAGAAAGAAAGTAAAAAAAGCTCTATGTTCGCACGTTCTAACAGGCCAGAATTTAGGGGTGTTAATACAGCTAACTCGCGAGTTGATTTAAGTTGGACTCAATTCGAGTTAATTATCGATTCGATTATTTGCTATCAATCTTACGAATCAACTTACAATTAATATATTTTTTATTATATATATACATATATTATTCGAGTTATTCAGCCATTCGAAATCGAAATATTTGAACTCGAATTCAAGATATAAATTTCTTATCGAGTTCGAGTTTAAATTAGTGCATTTTTTCGAGTCCAAATTTGAGTTCGAGCAAAAAAGAAAAACATAAATCTCGAATTGTTGACACTCTTACCTCAGATAGCTCAAGTAAATTAATTATTCAAAAGAAGAGGAAAAAAACAAACCAAAAGCAGTCCTACTTCAATAATTTGAGCCGCCTGGGCCTGGAAGATGATGGCTCGATCAGCAGCTGAAAAGGTCGTAGCTCAATAACATTAAAAAAGGAAATATATTGTGTATATAAATAGCTTGGTATTGTAAGGATCAAGAATCACAAGCTCAATTAATCCACACTAGTTATCTAGCCATGGGCATCCAAAGAAACACACTTTTACGCAAAGCAGCTAATAAGAAATGCAAGCGTATTATACTGTTTCCAGCACCCATGCAAGGCCACATGAGCCCTATGCTTCATCTAGCTAATCTCCTTCACTCCAAAGGCTTTAGCATCACCATTATTTACACCAACTTCAACGCTCCCAATACTTCCATGTATCCCCAATTCACCTTCCGGGCCATTGACGATGGCTTGCCTGCTAGTATCAAAGATGCGGTTCCAAACATCGTTGATCTTCCCATCCTTGTTCACAATGTTGTCGAGCCATTCCGTGATTGCTTGGCCCAATTGCTGACCGAGGATAAAAACTCGGAAGAGGAAATTCCGTGCTTGATCGTGGATGCACTTTGGTCCTACACTAGTGTTATTCGTGAGAAGTTCACTATTCCGCTGCTTGTTTTATGGACCGAAAGTATGTCCACTTCTCTTGTTGAGGATGCCTTGCCAGTTTTTCGCAAAAATGGGTACCTTCATGACCTTACAAATCAAGGTACGTTTGCTTTCCCACCAAGGGAAGAATAGGCCTACAAAGTCGGTCACTAAGTTAGTTCGATCTTTTCTCACAATCCCACATAACGTGACGTGCATGTGTGCGCGTGCACCTACTAATTGAATAAGAATAATGTTGGATCGTCACATAATATATTTTCAACAAGATAAAAATTTTAAAATATGTCAAGCTTCCGTTTAGACCGGTACATTTTTCTGAGACGAAAATATAGCCAAACCGTACCAGTATCTTATAAAAGTGCCGTACCGCCCCATTGGTACATTTTTTCGGTACGATTTTGTAACTATATCATAAAGTGCAACGTCTTGATACATTTCCAATATTCAAACTACTATTTTAATTCAGGGTATCAACTGGAATCATCCGTGCCAGAGTATCCAATGCTTAAATTCAAAGACATCAACAATATTCTTGCTCATCATCCGGAGGCTCTTTTTTCCATAATGACAAACATGATCAATGAAATGAAAGGCGCTACGGGTATCATTTGGAACGCATGCAGAGAACTCGAACAACCTGAAGTCCCTAAAGTCATCAAGGACTTCCCGGCCAAAAATTTCCTGATTGGCCCAATTCACAAATACGCACCTTCTTTTTCAAGCAGCTTAGTAGCACAAGATCCTACCGTCATTCCTTGGTTGGATTCCCAAGCAGCCAAGTCTGTGGTATATGTAAGTTTCGGGAGTATGCCACATATTGATAAAACTGATTTCTTGGAAATGGCTTGGGGCCTAGCTAATTGCAAGAAACATTTCCTGTGGGTGGTTCGGCCGGGGTCAGTCAACGGCTCAAAGTGGATCGAATCGTTACCAGAAGGGTTCTTATATAATTTGGGTGGAAGGGGGCAAATAGTGAAATGGGCTCCCCAACTTGAAGTGCTTGCACATCCCTCAACCGCAGTGTTTTTGACTCACAATGGCTGGAATTCGACGGTTGAGAGCATATGTGAAGGAGTTCCAATGATTTGTTCCCAAGGTATTATGGATCAACCGATAAATTCGAGATATGTGAGCGGTGTTTGGAAAGTTGGGGTGGGATTGGAGAATGGTTTGGAACGGAAAGAGATAAAGAGGGCAATTGAAAGGCTAATGGAGGGAAAGGAAGGTGAAGAGATAACAGAAAGAGCTGCGGGGTTGAAGGAAACCATAAATAGATGCATAAAGAAAGGAGGTTCTTCTCACCAAGCTGTAGAGAGCTTAGTTGATTACATATTATCACTGGGTGCTCTTGCTGAGAAGCACAGCAACGACACTTGCTGAGCAACTCTGCAGAATACAAGTTCAGACTACCAAATGTTCAGTAACAATCGAATTACACTCGATTTACCGAGAATTTTAGCAGGTGATGTATGAATATTTTGTTAGCTAGGTCATGTACCATTTTAAATGTTATTTTTCATTGCAACTGCATTTGGCCCTTTTCAGGGTTTGTGTTGGGAGATTTAGCTAGAGGTTGGAAAGCTACTATAGAGTAATTTTGTGTGTATCTGCTATTTTTGAATATTTTTTGGTGGATTTCTTGTCGACCTTTCTTTATACATTCTTTCTCTGTCAATAATATTCTTCTAATAAAATAAAAAATTCTACTAGTTGGGAAGCCATTATATTGGCGCCTTATAGTTGGTCTGAATAAAAAAGGAATAAGTTTTCAAACTTGTTATATTTCAACCCAAGGGTTTTGGTTTCGATGTAGCATCATTCATGAATCATGCTCAATTCATTCCATCTCTTCACACTTATCATGTAATTAATTTAAAAAAAAAAAAAATAGTAGGAGAGGAAGAAGATATTACTGAAGGGCTGATTGATTTCTTATTAGGGGGACCAGCAATCCTGGATTGAGTGATACTTCAGCTAGTACTTAGGACATCCACATCAACTCCCCTCCTAATTTTACTTTACCTCCATTTCTCTCTTCGCCACATCAGCTTTTATATTATTTTATACAACTCCACCTTCATATCCACATTAGAAGTCCTACTATTTCCTACTATTCTAATCTTACTTTATTATTTTACTATTACATTATTTCTATTAAAAGTATTCATCATTAATATAATATTAAATTCGAAAAATCTCTCTTATAAAACAACTCAGTGGAGCCCACCACATATAAAACACAACTTTCAAAAAAAAAAAAAAAGTCTTCTGCACCGGTTCCGTGCACTGCTTCCGACAATAGCACAGCTTTCCCTGTCAAAGAAAGAAGAAAAAAGAGCTGTCCTTATATTTTTAACAAAAAAATTCTATTTTCTACAACAAAAAAAGTATGCCGTTTGTTTGTATCCCAAAAAAAAATCGAGTGTGGGTAATGGGGAGTTGGGGATGGGTAATTTTTGTGTGGATGGAATTAGGATTGGGAAAAAGTGAGTATATGTTGAAAAGAAATATATATTAAAAATTGTTATATTTTATATATAATTTTTTAATTATAGTTTATGTTAAAAAAATTATCTATCTTATAAATGGAAGCGGTGGGACTCGCATCAAATGAATAGTAACTTCTTTCCAATCATTAATTATTTGACTTAATTAATTATAGTTTATGTTAAAAAAATTTATCACTTTTAAATATTATCGTGTTCGAGAATACGAA
>JAOWAN010049816.1:0-13804 GCA_028566635.1 Lobelia cardinalis
AACAATAAAAAAAATACTTCGGTGACTGAATGTAAAAAACGAGTATAGTTGAGTGATTTTTCTTGCAGTTTACCCTAAATTTTTTAAACAATAAATTAAAAAAATATAAATTATTAATTTTTTTCAATAACATTCCCTCAAATTTTCAACTTTTCAATAATGTATTTAATGATTATTAGAAAACGTATCAAAAAAGTATGTGAGTGTAAAATTAAATATTTTTATTTAAATACGAAAATAAAGATTCTCAATATCCAATAGGGATTAATGCATTTTACGTCCTAAAGATTTCGTGAAATAAGGCATTTTCGACATAAAACGTCAAAAATTAATGGACAAGGGCTATTTTGAATGACATGTAAGTTTTTCATGAATATTTTCATATTTTTCTATGTAGGTAAACTAAATGGATTAAATATAACTAAAAATTTCATAATTAAATAAGGGTTTACTAATATCTCCCTAGTTGTAGGAGGTTAATTATGTCCTAATTTTTATTTTTTAAAAATATCCATATTTTTTAATTTTTAATATTTATTTAGAGGGTAGGCCCTTATATATCATGCTAGTTAGTGCTTGTCCATTAGTTTTTAATAATTTCTATCGAAAATACCCTATTTTATAATAAAAAAATTATTTTAGTGCTTAAAACGTAATTTTTTGAACCTAAATTTTTTTTTTTACCCTTTTACGAAAATTTTAGAATATAAAATGCATTGATCCCTATCCAATAAGACAAAGTACGAACACTCATTTTGATGAAACGTTCAAAGTGCTATAACTTACTTTTCCCATGCGCTCACATTGTTGAAAATTTTAATCGTTAAAACATTTGCATTTATTTTAGGTAATCATCATTAATTAATTGAGTTTAAAATATTAATATTCGTTTAATAATAATTATTATAACTATATTTATACTCCCGCTGTCACTGAACGAGTATTTCATTTTCGTTTAATTCTTTGAAAAGTAAACCTAGTTGATTTAATTAATACCTACTTAACGTCAATTTATTGTGTTTGAAACTTTAAAATTTCAAATAATTATAAGTGTTAATAAAATTATCGATAATATTTTTTTATAACTTCGTATTAATAAGTTAAAGCTCATGAAAAATTGATCAAAATTTAATAAAATTGATCGGAAAAAAAGTCAAAATGAGAAATTAATTCATAAAATGTTTAAATGTTAATATTTGTTAAGATTATAAATCTAGAACTTTTTTCCTTGAATTAGAATCACAAAATTGATGATTGTCATTATTACATTTTTTTTTTTTGGATTAGTGAGTTGATTTTTACTGATATGATATAATATTTTGTAATAATTAAAATATAAAAATGAGAGAGATAGAAAGTAAATAATGGGATCGACAAAAAAATCAAAAATAGAATACTATATCATATAAATTTGATGATTTAAACCCATATCATTCTTAATTATCGGTTTGAAAAAAATGGTGAAAATGTGTGATCTGAAGTATCTAGCTAGTATTTAATAATGAGTCTCACATTTTTCAAATTACACAATCGATGTATTATTGATATATTAATATATAACCAAAAATAACGTAATATTGAGATTTTTTTTTATGTCAATTAATTTGTTATTTTTTATGACATAACTTTAAAAAATAATACGTCTACTAAAAAAAATATAAAAAAAAACCTTCAAATTTGCACTTTTAACTTTCATTATGTATTCACAAAAACCCCACCTACCAACTTTGTCTAATTTCAAGCTTTGACAAGTGAAAATTCATGTCCACATCTATCATATAACAAGTCCAACCGTTCATGATTTAAAACGAACGACTCAGATTAATCTACCACCAACCCCGCTCCCGCCTCCTCCACTAGCCCACCCCCCCTTCATTAGCTCACCAACCAAAATACAATCAACAACCCAAATGCCACCACCCTCCTTGTATATAAACCACATGCCCCTCCTACCACTCTTCAAAGCAAATTCTCCACCTAGCTTTCAATCTCTCTCTCCCCTCTCTCTCTCTCTCTCTCTCTCTCTCTCTCTCTCTCTCTCTCAAATTTATTGGCTACTTTACATATCGAAAAATTTATACCCGCGAAAGTAACAAGTGGTTCGATCCCTCTATCGTGACAAAGAGTGTGACCAATTTGGAATGGAGGCTGCCAAGATTGAGAATGGGCTCATTTCCGGACTTTGCATCAAGGACCCATTGAATTGGGGAATGGCTGCAGAGTCCCTAAAGGGTAGTCACCTGGATGAAGTAAAGAGAATGGTGTCGGAGTTTAGGAAACCCGTGGTGAGGCTCGGTGGCGAGACGCTGACAGTGTCTCAGGTGGCGGGGATCGCCGCTAGGGATAACGGGGTGAAGGTGGAGCTGTCGGAGGCGGCGAGGGCCGGAGTGAAGGCGAGTAGCGATTGGGTGATGGAGAGCATGAACAAGGGGACTGACAGTTATGGTGTGACCACTGGCTTTGGTGCTACCTCTCATAGAAGGACTAAGCAAGGTGGTGCACTTCAGAAGGAGCTCATCAGGTAATTTTACTTAATTTGTCAATTCCCATATCTTTTAATTTTTTCCGTTCATATCTTATTCCTATCTAACTTCATTAATTTCATCCTAGGATTAATGTTGTATTGACATAGATTCAGATTAGTCCGAAATTAATTCTCCATAACTGGGTACCATAAATGAGATTTTTTTATTAGTTTTAATTTAGAATGGATTACTTCATATAAGCATTGGCGAATTCTGTTTTTGATAATCCTCAAAAACATAATTCGGATGATTTACATGTCATTGGAAATTCAAGATAATATTTGACTCTTAATGTGAAATGGTCTTGCGTAGGATACATCATGAAGAATATTTATTTAAACGTGTATTACTTACTCCAATTAATTAAGATTGTTCTTGTTTGGTAATTGGGATACGTCATACATGCCTGCATATATACCATGATGTTGGGTGTATTAGTTTAACATTTTAACATAGAAATTGTGAATAATAAGGGCAATAATAATTTTAATCTCTTAAAATGTTAGGTAAGGACATAGATACAATTGGACCACTCACCAAAACACATAATTTGACCATCTATATGGCCCCAGTATTTCTAGGAATTAGCAAATAGATTAGAATATAAAAAAAGAGTATACTCATAATGAATTTCAATGCCAGTATTTGGTTTCATCAGGTTCTTGAACTAATGAATGGAAGTATTTGTTCACTTTCAGGTTCTTGAATGCTGGAATATTTGGAAATGGCACAGAATCAAGCCACACATTACCACACTCAGCAACAAGAGCAGCCATGCTTGTTAGAATCAACACCCTCCTGCAGGGCTACTCTGGCATCCGCTTCGAAATCTTGGAGGCCATCACCAATTTCCTCAACACCAACATCACCCCATGTCTGCCCCTCCGTGGCACCATCACAGCTTCCGGGGATCTTGTCCCGTTATCCTACATTGCAGGGCTCTTGACTGGTCGTCCGAACTCAAAGGCTGTCGGTCCCACTGGAGATATCTTGACTGCGGAGCAAGCTTTTGGCCTAGCTGGAGTTGATGGTGGATTTTTTGAGTTGCAGCCCAAGGAAGGCCTTGCTCTTGTTAATGGCACAGCTGTGGGCTCTGGGATGGCCTCTATTGTTCTGTTTGATACTAATGTGCTAGCTTTGTTGTCTGAAATTCTCTCTGCTATCTTTGCTGAAGTGATGCAAGGAAAGCCTGAATTTACTGACCATTTGACACACAAGTTGAAGCATCATCCTGGCCAAATTGAAGCTGCTGCTATTATGGAATACATTCTTGATGGGAGTGATTATGTCAAGGCAGCTGCAAAAGTTCATGAACAGGATCCCTTGCAAAAACCAAAGCAAGACAGATATGCTCTTCGCACATCGCCCCAATGGCTTGGCCCACAAATTGAAGTTATCCGGACATCTACGAAGATGATCGAAAGGGAAATAAACTCTGTGAATGATAACCCTTTGATCGATGTATCCAGGAACAAGGCCTTACATGGCGGTAATTTCCAGGGTACTCCAATTGGAGTATCTATGGACAACACGAGGTTGGCTATTGCTGCCATCGGCAAACTCATGTTTGCCCAATTCTCCGAGCTTGTCAATGACTTTTACAACAATGGGTTGCCTTCAAATCTATCAGGAGGCCGTAATCCTAGCTTGGACTATGGTTTCAAGGGCGCAGAGATTGCAATGGCCTCATATTGTTCAGAGCTCCAATTCTTGGCCAATCCAGTCACCAACCATGTCCAAAGTGCAGAACAACATAACCAAGATGTCAACTCCTTGGGTTTAATTTCATCGAGAAAGACTGCTGAAGCTGTTGACATACTAAAGCTCATGTCATCAACTTATCTAGTCGCTCTGTGCCAAGCCATAGACTTGAGGCACTTGGAGGAGAACCTGAAAGACACTGTCAAGAATACCGTGAGCCAAGTAGCCAAAAAATCTCTAACCATGGGTGTCAATGGCGAACTTCACCCTTCAAGATTTTGTGAGAAAGATCTACTTAAAGTTGTCGATCGTGAGTATGTATTTGCCTATGCTGATGACCCTTGCAGCGCTACATACCCATTGATGCAGAAGCTAAGACAAGTACTTGTAGAGCATGCCCTGAAGAATGGCGAAGGCGAGAAGAATGCTGGCTCCTCAATCTTCCAAAAGATTGGAGTTTTCGAAGAAGAACTCAAAACCCTTTTGCCGAAAGAAGTAGAGGGCGTAAGAAGTGCTTACGAATGTGGTAAACTTAGCATTCCTAACAGGATCAAGGAATGTAGGTCGTATCCGTTGTACAGGTTCGTGAGGGAGGAGCTTGCGACAGGGTACTTGACGGGAGAGAATGTGACTTCACCGGGGGAGGAGTTTGATAAGGTGTTTACAGCAATGTGCAAGGGTGAGATCATCGATCCATTGTTGGAGTGTCTTGAGGGATGGAATGGTGCCCCTCTCCCGATCTGTTAATTAACTTTCTTGAACAAACTCTTGTTTTGATTATATGTTTATTTTTTGGCACATTTTAAATGTACTATAAAGTTGTTTGTGGGAGTCGATCCCTAGTGACTTGATCTTGTAATCGAAGATATAAATCCAAGATATCATATGATTGCAATACTTTTGCTGTCCAGAAAATGTTATGAAAATCAAAATATGCTGTTATTAGTACATGCACATCTACTTCAACCAAAGTGATATATATATATATATATATATATATATATATATATAACAAAAAATCCAATCTAAACCAGGCAGTACCTAAGAGCATTCGGTCATCGATGTTCTTCCTCCTCCACATTATCCTTTTTTTTTCTGTCATCAATAAACATAATTTTACATATTTTTTTTCATTTATAATAAAAGTCATAAGTTTCTATCTTATATTTGTACTATACCCTATCATAATTGATCTCTCCTAATTATTTATATAATAATAAATATTTATATTTTAAATATTTTAATAATTATATCTTAACAAAAAATATATATGCTTAAGAAATAAATCAAAAACCTAATTATCGACTCGTTCTCATAGCTCTAAATTTGTCCAAGCCGAGCTTTTCTTTTGCCATGCAATTTTTTTTGTCGGGGGAAGCTTTGTTGGACTCCTTTAGCTGACATGGAAGCATAAAACAAGGGATATTCTTCAATGCCAAGGCAAGTTGTTACCGATATGCTCTTAAAGCTCATATCAGAATCTGATGTTTAAAAAGTACGAAAAAGATAAAGAGAAATGATTAAATTTATAAAAAATAAATCTTAAATAATAAATCACTTCATATTTGTGATCTGAGCCTAAATCTTGAACTATGCTATGATCAATTAATTTTTGTAATTGAGTTTTTTTCTTGTAATTATTTTACAACCAAATATATATGTGATCACGATTTAACATTATGTTGAAGCCTGGTAATCTAGATTGAATGAGTTGAAATGAGTTAAGTTACAATAAATAACAAGTTATAATGTTTCTAACATATTATAATTCATTTAATTAACTGATCAACTCCATTGCATAATAAATGAATTAAATTAAATTAAAATTAACTTATTTAATAGTCTTTAGCACTAAAAACTAATTTTTACACACTCTTATATACACATTTATGATTAAATATGTTAAATTTAATTGTGCTATTTAACAAATTGAAATGAATTAAAATATATCGATTTTATCCATTTTGATAGGCCTAATTATGCTTGACCATGATTATTTGTTTTACTATTCTAGCACAAGGGAATCAAGCCCAAACTCTTACATATGGTGAGGGATCAGATCATCGAGTCGATATGAAGTGATATAGTGATATAATTATATTATATTTCGTAATTACTTAATTAATATATATATATTATTAATACAAAATATCATTTTTCATTTATATATACATCTATATCTATACACTCTCACAAATCAATTTAAGTCTTTCACATCATATTTTCTCTCATCTTTTCTCATATTCAAACATTTCACACTACATTCTCTCTCTTCTCTCATCACATTCAAACCTTTCACGTCACATTCTTTCTCCTCACATCACATTCAATTCTTTCTCCTCATATTCATATTGTAAACAGTATCATATCACTCAATATTATTATATATCAATTCGATGATCGGACCCGAAGTCATCATCGTTAATATTAATTTTTTCGGTAGAACTGAAAACTACTTAAAAAATACCCACCCAAATTAAACAAGTTCGATGGTCGCAAAGATAAAAATGCACAAATTGAAGAAACCCGAATCTCAAATTGATTTATCTGAACGATAAGAAATGCGTAATTTAACGAGAACCATTTTCTCTAAATTTCTACTAATTGTTCCCTAAACAGGAATTTAGTAAACAGTTACATACACAAAAAATGGAAAGTTCATTGTTATCGCATTTATTTATTTTTTTAGTCCTATGGGAGCGTGAAAAGGGATCGTTTTCTTTTATTTTGAAATCCAATTTCTATTTTGTAATGCTCGTTTGTAAAATTAAAATGTCGTCTAGGCCGAACCATTCAAGACTTGACTTCACGTTTAATTATTTTAGGAGTTAATAACTAATTAATTTCTTAAGAATTGTTCTTTCACAACTACTCTTCAGCTAATGCAAACACAGTCGTAGTACGTCATTAATTTTCATCAAAATAGGGATTATAATAGTGGATTTAAATTGATTACCAACTTACTTAATCAAATCAACCAACAGATCCGTTGAATCTGTTGGTTTGCAATTTTTTTAAAATGCAATAATGTTGTTGTTGTTGATGCCGTATTAATTTTGCTAGTAATTAATTAATTAATTAATTATGTCTCAATTGTTTGTTAAGCTCGACATGGAGTTTAATTCTAAAAATTATACGATATGTGTCGATTTTTAAAAATTATCAGACAGAAGATGAGACACAAAATGAAATAAAAAATTCCTATACATCAACATGTCATTAAGCGCAACCTCCCACATTATTGTAGTTCGTACGTTAGTTAGACTTCAGAGAGAGACGATCCATGAGATGCTGTTAAACATACAAACATCAATATGACTTATTCAATTAAATCTCTTTTTCTATTATTACGCAGTAAAATATTGTATTTCTTTCATTTCAAAATTAATGACTTATTTTTTAATCAAATTAATTTACTCTTCATCAAATATTTATCAATATGTCATAACGAATGTATAATGAAATATTTTTTTATAACCTGCTTATTATTCTTCTAATGAGCCAAAAATATTAGAATCTAATTAAGCATGTCAAATATTTTGTAAAAATTATTTTAAATAAATTTTCTAATAATTATTTGACAAGAAAGTACTTCATAAGCAAAAAGAGCGATGCCATAAATATGAAAAAAATAAAAAAAATCGCAAAAATTCGTCAGTAAAATAAAATAAAATAAAATAAATAATATATACATTTGTTGTTACATAAGTCAGTGTTGCAGTCCACAAATTAATAAAATCAACCAACCAATACTATGTCAACTACGTATCTGTATAATTATACAACAAAAAAAATATTATAAGTTCCCGTATCCGAATTACTATCCATAAAAATTAATGTGCATGCGCGGTTGGTTGCTTAGGGGTAATCCGAAGAAAAGTCCGATTAAATGAGTTCGGATATTCTGTTTTATTTGATATTTTACTTTCTATCTCATTTTTTTAAAAAATTTTATGTCAATTATTTAAAATATAATCGTAAAATTTTAAATTTTAACATAAATATCAATTTTTAAAAATTATGAAATAAAGGATAAAACACCAAATGAAACCGAAAATCTAAATTTCATGGGTTCTCCAACAGTGACCATTTTTATCGCAATGAAATTTTAAAGATTATTTTTACACTTCATTTTTGGTTAAAAAAGCAAAAACAAATCAAACATAGAGAGGAGAACGACAACATAAAGATGGAAAATCGGAATTTTAGACTCCAAGGTGTTCATGATCAGCTTACTATTTAGGTCCCAACTTCTTAAAAATATTAAAAATAATGCATTAATATGAATGAAAATTAGTTTCTCATGTGATCGTTGGGTTTGAATGGAGTAATGGAAAATTAATTGAGAATTGATTATAAAATCAATTTGATAAGCTGTTATGAAAATGTAGAGTAACTCTCCATAAAAACATCGATTTTATTACTCATAAAGTGTGATAATAAAGAGTAGTTCTACTCCTACTCAATGCTTAGAGAGAAATTTCTCATATAAATAGTAGAGCCTAATTTTGATTGAGGGACGGAGTTTTGGAGAATCTAAAATAAGTTTGGGCTTCCACTTCAAAAGTTTTTCATCTGTATTGGTCAGTTCACGAGTGTTCAACAATAATCTTGTGATATTCGTTTGTAATAATTGGTGTGCTCCAATTGATCACTTGTCATTGTATCCTGGGAGACGTTCGCCTATAAATCTCAAGCACAGTGAATGAGGGTAGATATTGTCTTAAGGAAATTGCAATTAGCAAGCCTCGATAATTTTCTACTACACTGTTATTTTTCGTCTTTCAGTTATCTTCCTTAAGCAACCTCCGTTAAGCAACGTTCCTTAAACAACCTCCATTAAGCAACCTTCTTTAAGCAGCCTTCGTTAAGCAAGTTCTTAAGCAAGTTACGTTCAGCAAGTTCTATCAGCAAGTGACTTTCAATAAGTGCTTAAGCAAGTTCTTAAGCAGGTGACTTTAAGCAACCGTTTCTGCAAGGGCTTAAGCAAGTGACTTTAACCAAGCGTTCACCAAGTACTTAAGCAGGTAACTTTATGCAACCATTCAGCAACTATTGAGTAAGCCACTTTCAGCGATTCTCTTTCAGTAAGCTTCTAAGCCATCAGCATTGTTTAAAAGCTTACTGTTGGTGTCCTCATCTCAATATCTCAACAAAAAATAGCTATTTAAGTCTCCGAACTTTTAGTTTATTAACAACTGAGGCATCTAACTAAACTAGCCATTTCCCGTTGAAAGGACCAATTTGAAAGTAATTATTTTAAAGAGCACATTTTGCGCTTATTAATTTGTACACTGATAAAGTATTAATTTTTTTTAATAGCCTTTATTTTAAAACAGATGACAACAGTCAACAGTTAATAAATATATGCCATGATAGAAAAATGATCAAATACAAACCATAAATATCGTACAAACGTACAAACTGTTGTATCTCCGTTAATTTTATTGTATCTTCGTTAATTTTGTTGTATCTTAATTTTTTTTTTGTATCTTAATAAAATTCCGTTGTATGTTAATTATTACATTTTTATTATATATTTGCATCTTAGTTAGTTTGTTGTATATTTACGAATATGTTGTATCTTAGTATATTTTTGTTGTATCTTAGTTGATTTTTTTAAAAAAATTGTTGTGTTGGATCTTTATTTTACAAAATACTGACATTTAACGAACATACAACAAAAATGTAGTAAAATACAACTGGTTTGTACGGTTTGTACGAAAAAGTGGTTTGTAGCGGAATAAACCCCTGTCATGATATATTTATTTATTAGTGTTTATAATTAAAAAATTCATTTTTTTCAAAATGGCTATAATATCCTTTATATTGTTTAAGCTTTGTTATACCATACTAGAAAATGCCCGTGTCCCGAGGGCTGGAGCCAAAAATTAAGAAATATTTATATTTTTAAGTACAGAGTATAAAAATTGAAAAAAATGTTTAATTAAATATATAAAAGAATTCAATCAAATCATAGATAAATGTAAATATATATAGAGAATATATATATAAGGAGAGAGAGAGCTATGTGAGGGGCCGGGAGAGTAAGGGGGAGGGACTATCTTCATTTCGTTTTAATTGTCTTCAAAGTAACATTTTTCTCTTATAAAATATCGTTATAATGGACGATTAAATCAAAATGGAGGAAATGGCACCCTTTCAACACCTATAGCTCTCCTAAAGTTTCATTCTCATTTTAAATATTTCAAGACTTTAATTTTTTTAATATATTTAATTAGTAATTTTGTAAGTGATACGAAAAATTTTAAGATTAATATAACAAATATTTTAAATATCAAAAATAATAATAATGAAAAGCTACTTAAAAAAAGAATAAAGAAGCGAAGTAAGGAACTAACTCAAAAAAGGAAAAATCCTACCAACTTGAAAAATAAGGACATAAATGAAAAAAAAAAATTAATAAGCAGTAGAAACCGAATTCAAGCCATCACAACCGGAATTTGTCGGGAAAAAAAAGAGAGGAGAAAATACATCTTGATGTACTCTTATGATAAACACAATTAATAAAGGTATTATGAACTATATATTTATTTCTTTTTTAATCTATTATGAATAATTTTTTTTCAAAACGTTAAATATGTTTTTTATTCTTTTACAAATTAATATGTACAAAACATATCCTTTACAAGAGTCGGTCTTTTTAACTAACGGAAAAAAGCTAACAAGAGTTAGTTAGGTGCCTCAATTGCGAAGAACTGAAAGTTTAGAGCCTAAACAATTATTTCTGAGAAGAGGAGCCGGCCCAAAAGTAGGGCGAGCCGGGCGACCGCCCAGGATTCAAATTGATAAAGGGCATCAAAAAAATTTACTTATATATGTAGGGTAATTTTTTTTGTTCTATTTGTGTATACGGAACGGTAGTTTGCAAAATTATCTTAATCTTCTTTTCAAAATTATCTCATTTTTCTCTTTCACACCGTGAGAATCTTAGTGTCTTTTTGAATTTCACGCTCAATATTTTTATTTATAATTAAAACCAATTTTCGAGTAATCTTCTCTCCTTCTCTCTAATTAAATCGTTGTTGTATTGTTTACGGGCGAATTTTAGTCATTAGATTTAGATGCTCTTTAGCAAAATATAGTGTTGCAATCTTGTTCGAGATTCACTAAGCTGTTAATATTATCCAATATTTATGCTGTATTTTTTAGCTTTTATTTAATTTTATATATTTTTCTACTGTGTTGTTTATTTTATAATTTTAATCAATTGAACAGTGAACGGTCGTTATTTATTATTTATTTAAATTCTTCTTTTAACAATAATATATGAAGATTAGACACTCTTCTTCTTCTTTTAAATATTTTTTTTATCAAGTGGCTTTTTAAAAAAATAGTTTTAACGAGATGAAATATATATTATTATAAAATCATTTAAGTCATCATAAAATGGATAAATTAAAGTATTATTTTTACGTTTATCTATAATACAAGGGAGGTTTGTGGGCTCCACCACAAATGAATAGTAACATTTACTATTCATGCACAAATTTTGAGGGAAGAGAGAGATGGGTTGGGATTAGTGTTTATGTGTTGGGGAGTGTGTGTTGGGAAGAGAGAGATGGGTGATGGAGATTTTTGTGTGGGTGGGGTTGGGATTGGGAAAAGGTGAGTGTGTGTTAGGGAGAGTGAGAGATATTAAAATGTTATATTTTTTATTTAGCTTAATTATTATGTAAAATTATATACATATTTTTTATGTTAAATAATTTTATCACTTTTAAATATTTTTTCTTTAATTTTAAATATTTTTTTAATTTAAATAATGTGAAAAAAATATAAAAATTAATTTAAAATTTTAAATATATTACCGTGCTCTCGGGAGACGGATTTTCACTAGTAGTATGATAATACGAGGTCACAAATTTAGTTTTTGCCCAAAAACGTTTAGAACGGCCTGCCGAGAAGTGAGGAGGCACAGGTCAACATCGCATCACCGGATAATAAAGCATTCCAGTGTCTAGTGGTGGGAGTCGGGTCAGTAGCACGAATTCAAGATTTATTACTGGTTAGATTTATTACTGGTTCGCCTTTTAACTTTTCCTATTTGGGTCTAAATTTCAGAAAGTGGGATGAATGAAGATATTCATTCTCTCACGTACCCTTTGTTGAATTTGACCACGAGCTCATGGGTACTCACAATCGGGTTGACTCCATTTTACTCGAGCTCTATTGCAGTCAAGAATGCTCGCTCTATTGCAGTCAATCAAGAAGAGATAATAATTGAGATAAAAAAAGAACTCATAAATATTTGAATACAGAAATATTATTGACAAGAGGTAATTGGTTATTTCATGTATGAATTTCAATACTGAATAATGTAATAATTATGGGTCAGATCACGAATACAATATATGATAATATTGAGTGATATGGTATTGTTCACAATATGAATATGAAATAATATGAATGATATGAGTTTATAAAATAAAAGACTAAATTGTTCTTGATGTGAAAGATTTGAATGTGATGTGAGGAGAGAGAATGTGATGTGAATGGTTTGAATGTGAGTAGAAAATTGAGGAGAGATGAGAGAGAATATGATGTGAAAGGTTTGATTTGATTTGTGAGAGTGTATAGGTGTAGGGATAATATATGGAAAATGTTTGATATTGATATATGATATTTGATGATATTTGGATGTGATATTTGAAATATATGTGATATGTAAGATGTAGTGATATTTAAATGTAATGATATGTGAGATTCGTGATTTGACCCTAACTCATATTTATCACTTATGTTATTATGTGTGTTATTCTGAATTTTTTCATCCAGATTTTTTAATTTTTATTTTTTTTCTCTTACTGTTCCCCTAAATTTTTTTATCTATCTCTTTTTTACTATAATTATTATAAAATATTTTAAATTAAATAAAAAAATCACTGATCCAAATGCACCCTAATTATTAATCGATTATTTGATGTATGAATTCCACCACTGAATAATGTTGCATTCAATTCAAATTTGTCAGTTTTTGTTATTGTGTCCAATTTTTTCGAGTGTTAATTGGTTATTTGACGCATGAATTCCAACACCGAATAATGTAACAATCAATTCAAATTTGTCAGTTTTGTTATTGTGTCCAAATTATTTTTAAGTGTTAATTGATTATTTAATAATGTAACAACAACTCAAAAGTTTTAGGGTGCGTTTGAATAGTGATTTGGGTGAAGAATGCAACTTCAAATTTGTCCGTTTTGATATTATTATTATTTTAGGATTTATTACGTTTTAGACCCTAATGTTTATCATAAATTGCAATTTAGGTTCTTAGGTTTAAATTTTTATAAGGGTTTATTGCGTTTTAGGCCCTACTGTTTACTCAAAATCGCAATTTGGGCTCTAATGTTGCATTTTTGTTGCAATTCAATGCTTTTTGGACGGAATTCGTTAAAAATTAACGGGCCTCTTACATGTGCAGGTCACATGCGATTTTTGGGGGTAAAAAGGACATTAAACCACGATTTTTAGGGGGCATTTTCGTCATTTTATCCCGAAATAAATTATTAAATTATAATATATTTAATATTTAATTAATTCCATTTAATTATCTA
>JAOWAN010049854.1:0-13801 GCA_028566635.1 Lobelia cardinalis
CCTAGCTGATGTATTTATCAGCAAAGGAAAAGAAGAACTCTTTTAATAAGAGTGTGTATATATTATTTTTTAAGTTAGAAAAAGTGTGAACTTATAATTTTTATTAATAAGGGTATTATTGTACTTGTATTTAGAATATTTTCTAAAAAATAAAAAAGAGTGTACACTTATCAAAAATGGAGTGTGTAAATAACACCACCCTTTAATTATTCTAGGCATTGTTTTGGAAGAGATTAGGGAAAATTATTTAATTTTAGGAATTGATTGAATTTTGTGAAAATGAATGAGAATAGTGACTAGACTGTATTTCACTCAAATAGAAGAATCACAAGAATTGTCTAGGTACTCCATATACCCAAGTAACCCAACCCAACTGTAGTAGATGAAGGAGCCCTACTCGGGTGAGTGAGTGAACTTTGGATAATCATTACAAAAACTTAAAAACTAAATCAAAAAACTACCCGTCTAAATACACCATTAATGTCTTTCCATCTACATTCATTTATTGGCTTAGAAAATAGATTGATAATCAAAATGATTTTTATACACCATTAACTTCCATGGCAGCATTTGATATTATTGTACTACCTTTTACGCCGTAATATCTGCCTTAAAATTTCAAACATACCTGTAATTTATTCGACTTGGGAATTAAAAAAAAAAAACTCTAATTTGGTATCAGAATTAAATTTAGAGAGTATAATCAAATGAAAACAATCAATTTTTTTTTTTTATGAAATCATGAGCTTTGCCAAACATATAAGATCATTCCCCCAGGAACATGATCAAAAATCTTTCAAAGCACTTGATACTCGGGGACTTCTTTGGCCAGATTAATATTTTCCTCAAAGAACTATCTGATCATCATTTCATTGATGATTAATTTCTCCAGCCAGATCACTATTTCCTTGCCCAAGTATCTGATAATCATTTCACTGATTTAAAACTATAAAACAAAAGCAGGTTATTTCTTTCGAGGAGTTATATGTGTTTAATTGGAAAATTTGGACTTCAGATGATGGTCTTCAGGCATAAGTAATGTACAGGATTCCGGCGATCAGAGTCAAACCAGGTCTATCACATTGTTATTTTACAGAGATGGAAACAAGTGGAAATGAGAACATGCCTAAACAAGCTTACAGAAGCAGAAGACATGGTAGAGCTCTTTGGAGTCTGGACCATGCAAGTTTTACTTCAATACGCTGCAAGAAAGAAGCAGACAACACTTAAAGCATCATTAACTTCATCAGATTCAGCTCACATTGGACTTGAAAAGAGTATATAGATTTCTCTCTGTTGTGGGATTTAGGTTTTGCCAAGGCTAAGAATCCATATATTGCAGCCAAGGACTATGTGTCCAACAAAAGGTACAACAGCTACAACACGATTACTTTTTAATTAAAAATATAGCATTCGGCAGGCTTACCTCTAGAGAGGTTAATGAGAGCTTACGAAGCATGAATAACAATAGTACCATAAGATAATTCAATCTATATTAAATTGACTGTTAAGTAATGAACTTACTTGTACAAGTATGCAGAAATTCCCAGGATTATGCATAAGAGGATGATATCAATGCAGAAGTTGCGACTTGATCTCAACTGAATATTTCCAAGCACGCAGAAAAAGAAACTTTAGCCAACTGAGAAGGCAAACTTTACAAGAACATAATATTTCTAATTTTCAAACATTGTTAATGGTACCTTAGTGATCGTGTCCTTCAGTCTGACATTAGTATTTTTGAGGTCAGAGGTTGCCCTGTCAACCTGGTTATGTCAAATTAACACATTTATTTAACAATATTATTAATTGACTCCAAGAACAACAAAAAAGGATTAAGAAGCTGGAAAATGGACAAGAAATTACTTTGTCATCTATTTCATCCATCAATGGAACTTGTCTATCCACTTCCTGCACGTATAAAATTTTGAGCAAGAAAAAAGAAAAGACTCATTTCAAATTGATTTCTTTGCAAGAACTTTATTGCTTCAAGTGAATCGTCCATGAGTTGCAATCTGTAGGCAAACGAACCTCGTTCATGTCATGGGCCATGTTTTTTAATGTATCCAATCCTTCTGCTATTACATCCAAGCCTTCATCCTGTATTAAATTGAATATCAGCAATATCAGTTCCAGGCGTCCAGGCATGCCAGCTTTAGTAAGCTATTGTATGTGTACTATTCACTCACTATTTGCTTTACATGAAAACACCATAGAAGCTACTTTGCCGAAGATTTACATATATGCAGTATTGGTATTAGGAAATTACAATGTTGTGATTCATAGTACTTTTAACATAGTTTCTAGTGGATGAAAATTTACCACCTGAACTGTAATAAAAGCATGTTGACTATAGATTTGAAATATTATAATTATACATGTTGATGTTTATTTAGAACAAAGTTTGTAAACATATATTCGTTCCATTACAGGACCATCCCTGTGAAAAGAGCAAACATCTCAAAATAAAATCCCATGAGCAAGATTTAGTACAGTCACTGCGTAATATCAGACAGACGACTCAATATTTGTTGAATTTTAACAAAAATTATACCTGTGATGGTAAAGTTATAAACTACAATTTCTTCCCAGTAAAATGTTTAAAATTTTGTGATGGTAAAGTTATAAACTACTTCAGTTGGTAATGGATTTGTGCCAATCATGCCATAGTGAAAATTTTCTTGGAAACCCGAACACTGTATTGGCCTTCTAAAGGTAGAGTCTCAGTTCAGACAACTTACAAAGAGGAAAGAGATTATTGACAATTATACCTGTTTCATTTTCCTCATTTCATATTCTTGCCTGAAATTGCTCGTTTCCTCGGTATGCCGAAAGTAGCTGCTATCGTAGCTTTCATCTGACATTTGATATAAATCAAGCTAAATATAAATCGAACTAAGTCATCAAACAGTAATCCAGTGAATTCCAGCCTTAACCTGAAGTAGCGCCGAACTTAATAACTTTATTCGAGGCAGAAGGTGCCAAACCACTGGTCTGTTTAGGCCCATTTGTTGACCCATCAGGTACGTCTTCAATCCTCTCTTTTAGTGCCAATACTAATTCGCTTCGAGCCTCAATCTCTTCTTTTGAAAGCCCTTTCACCTACATAAGGACCATAGTATTATCAAGATGCATCTAACAATTTTGTCCAAAAGTGACACTCGAAGCAACACTCGATTCGCGATATAAATAAGATGAGGAAGCCAAGACACATTTTTGGATTATCCCTACAATAGGCATGTTTGCTTCGGCGAAAGTAATTGCATAAAATGTATGGAAAGCCATTTTCATAAAGATTGGTTTGGTGTGAAGTACTCTTTTTACTATCTTATACTACTAGTTGGCTAACAAACTGGAAATTGGCTAGATGCAAGTCATTTCCATGAGCTAAATGTAGGAAAATAGCTTTTTGAAGATGCAAGTAGTGTGAAAAGTGGGCATAAAGAGATGTTTGAGCCAAACAAACAATTAGCTGAATTACATTTCCATAGGATCGTATAAATGAATCCTCAATCAATCAAATGTTTATATAACACTTTTACTAAGATTGAAATTGCAATAAATATACTTCAAAAAAATATTAATAATTTCAATAATGTAATGTGGGAGTATTAAGAGAGTAGTAATTCAAGGGCTACAAAGAAAAAGCAGCAACCTTTTTGAGAGCTAGTCTCTGTAATTTAGGGAGTTCCTCAAGCAAACGAGACTTGGTGCGTCGAATTTCGGAGAAGGCAGCTACCGCCGTTGCCCTCCGCGTCTGGGCAGCCGCCGCCTCCGATTTCTGAATGATTTGTTCGAGGTCGGCTTCGAGGGCGGCGTAGAGGCGGGCGAAAGCATCTCCGCCGGAGACGTTGTTGGCGGCATCTCTCTGTTTATCGACGTCGTACCTCTCGTACCTCTTGCAAATTGCGTCTGCTCTCGTTACCAGATCAATCACACCCATTTCTCTCCCTCTGTTCTCACTAGTTCAACAAGATTACTACGGTAGGACTTAGGAGTACTTTCTTTTTTCTTTTCTTTTTTTCTTTGATCATTCGGCTGCGGCCGGCAGGAGAGAGAGAATGAAACGGTCCAGTTGGCGACGGAAAGAGCGAGACAACGGTTTCTTTCTTTTTCTTTATTTTTGAAAAAAAAAACGGTGTTGCGCGGTTGTACAGTCACCTTGGTATTTGCAACCGTGCGATTTATAAGGTCAACGCTTAGGTCCACCATGTTTCAACATTTTTCATGGTTCGAAAAAAAAAAAAAAAATTGAGACTGTAATCCCGGCATTTTCTCACCGACTCTGCCCTGAACTAACATGGAGGAGGTAAATCGTAGGATATGCATCACAGAAGCCAAGGTGGAGAGCTAACGAATAGGCCTAGGCTTGGAGAGCTAGCGAATAGGCCTAGGGTGGAGAGCTAACGAATAGGCCTTAGGTCACTCCCGCTTGTAATAGAGTCAATTCCACCTTGCGGGGAATCGAATCATGCACACTATCGCGCTGAGCCCTATCCGCCCTCCGTTTTGCCACTGTGATATATGCCCTCGGGGCTCATGGTTCGAAAATACAACTAACGGTGGGTTAAGGAATCTAATATAGTGTGATAATAGTGCAGTATGATATTATTTACAATATGAGATTAAGATATTGTTTGTTTGAATTTAATGAATACTTCCTCCGTTCCACAATAGTGGTTCTTTTAGACTTATGAACATATATTAAAAAATAATTTATATTGATAAATTTATCATCATTAAATATTCTCTCTTTATTAAAGAGAAAAGAGATAAAGTGTAATTAATGATTATTGGTAGTTGAGAAAATAGGAGGGCAATTTAGGAAAGTCGGTGTAAAAACCTCTTAGATATTCTAAAAGAACAATTATTTTGAAACAAATTTTAACTTTTAAAAGGACCACTATTATGGAACGGATGGAGTATCTGATAGGAGGTTTTGTGTAATTTAATCCGACAACTGAGAAATTAGACTATTTGGTAAATTTTCTCGTTTAAATCTGAAAGCAGCTTAAAATGTTTTAACCAATCAGCTTTAAAACTAAAGCTAAATAGCTAAGACCTACATCTGAAACTCTTTTGACAATTTTATCCCTTTAACAAATATTTAAATTTCTTACTTTTTGTTTTTTTTTCTTTTTTTTCTTTGTACATTTGATTTAATAAAATTTAAAATAAATTATATGTCACTTTTATATATAAAATTTTTGAGTTCTTATGCATAAAATTAAAATAAAATTGGATTATATTTGTATTTTATATGTATCAACTAATATTATATTTTTATTCTATTACTTTGTTCTTATAATTTTCTTTTTATTCAAAAATTTATTTTTATAAAATATTGTATCAATAAAATAAATACAACAACATGCCTCATTTAAAATATGATTAGTAATTTATTTTGTAATCATAAAAAAGAAATAATTTTTAAAATATAAAATATAATAAATATATATCAAATAGTAATATCAATATTAAATTAAATTAAAATTAAGAACAAATGTAACACATAATTAAATAGCTATATAGAAATAATTAGGTAAATAGTGATAATAAATTTAATATACATAATAAATATACTATATATTTTTTAATTTTTAAGTAATCAATTAGAAATAAAAATATATTCATATCGCTTTCATCGATTATAAACAAAAAACAACCTCTACGAAAGGGTAAAATGGACAATAGACATTATTAAGACAAATAATTCATATCAGTAACCAAACAGTTTTACTAATTCAGCTTTCAGATGCTGCTTCTTAATTCTTTAGACACATTCAGACTTGTTTTTAGATTGCAGCATTAAGCACTTAAAATAAATAAACAGCACCTAAGTCAGATGAGTAAATATGAATTTTTTGCTAAAATGACTACTTTGCCCTTAAATGTGAAAGGTTTGAATGTGATGTGTAATATTTAAATTTGATGTGAAATGTTTGAATGTGAGGAGATAATTAAAGATAGAGAAGAGAAAATGTGATGTGAAAGGTTTGAATTGATTGGTGATCAGAGTGTATAGGTAAATAGGGGTACGTAGTAGATGAAAAGTTAAAAATATTAAAATATAATATTGAGTGATATAAAAAGTTAGTGATCAAATATGGTCATATAAACCATATTTTCATGTCTTGTGATATTAGATTCGTGATCCAACCATAAGTTCTCATTATTCATTTGCTCGTTAGAACACCCGAGCACGCACAATTTAAGCTAAATTGGTCTCAGATGAGGATCGCACCCCCCCCCTACGCGGGCGCACGTGAGGGAGTGTCAAGTGCTATAATGTTCCTAACAAGCTTAAACACTACCAGAGTGCTATAACTTATAAAGTCCATTACACTTAGTCTCTCTAGCAATGTTGAATAACTCCACTTGAGCTTTGACACTTCACTTTTCAATTCCTCGATAATCTCCTCATTCACCCTTCTATGTGAAACAAAATATGGGATAAACCAATGTGAAAGCAAACTCTCCATTTTCCACCAATGTAGAACAAATCAATGTGAGAATAAACTCTCCCTTTCCCATCAACGTGGAACAGTTCTCCAAATTTTTCCAACATATTCTTCTTCTTCTTCTTCATTGTCATCTTCTTTCTCATTTTGGTAAACTGTAATCCCTAAACGTGCGAATTTTGGAGTCAAAGCGGCACTGTGATCAGTGAACGTATTTTTGATATCCTCACCTCTGAAACTCAAGAACTTCATACGAAAATCGGCGGCAGAGTGAGGGTGGGTATGAAGATTTACTAGTAAAAGCCACGGAGGGTAGTTGAAGGCAATTCGTATGAAACTCTGTCTAAATTATGAGTGATGAAATGTAGCTAATAGAACACTGGGGTCCGATGAGTTTGCTTTTATTTATTTCTTGATCAACTTCACCGTTGACCTTTTTCCACTTCCATTAGAATCAGCTTGTTGATAGTGACGAAGTTGAATAAAAAATTATATAGTCAGAAAGATAAGGACGCGCCCAAATATAATGAATTCTCAATTTATAAACAACTACATTCATGTCATTAGAGAGGTTGATAGCCAACTAGAAAAAACTTATCACGGTTGCATTAAACAGTGTATACGTGATAATTTCTTTCTCATTGACTTTCAACCTCTCTAATAATATGAGTGGAGTTATTTATAAATTTATAATACATTATGTTGGCTATCAACCTTTCGGTTTTATATTTGTTTAACATTTCATAATTAATTACAGTTATATATTACTTTATTAAATTTAAATTGATAATTACAGTCAATTATTAATTATTTTTTATTCCAACTTTGTAGTTTATATATTAGTACTTTTTAAATTTGATTTTTTATTTTTAAAATAATTTCCATAGATAAGAAATAATCACAACAAAATGAAAAAATTACAGAATCACATAATAACACGAGAATCAAACAATATTTATTTTTTTCATTTTCAAAATCACGAATAAATCATGAAAATAAGCATATTCTACAAAAATAAATCACAGTAAAATCGTGTGTGAATTTGTGTGTATGTGCGAACGAGTGCGTGAGAGAAGGAGGAGCGAGGTGTTACTTGTTCGAGAGTGAGAGACGAAGAGGGAGATAGCATACCGGAGAGGGAAAGATGTCATCGAAGATGGAAAATCGTAGGTGGGGCAGTGGGTTTTTTTAAAAAATCTAGAGCTCAATTCGATCTGTAGAAATGGGGGATAGAAGACGTCTCGATGGACTTATATAATGAAATTTAGTGAGTGACATATAATTGTCGGTCGCTATTGTCAGTTGCTAAAGTTAGCTTCTGACTTATAATTGGTCGTCGCTAATCCTTTTTAGCGACTGACAGTCAGTCGCTATATCAAATGTCGGTCAGTTGCTATATCAAATGTCAGTCGCTAAATAGCGACCAACTTGTCAGTCACTAAATAACAGTTTTCTAATGGTGTGTGTTAAGTAAATCATTAACACAATATCGAAAATTATTATTGTATCGTGAATTTACGAACACATTATCGAAATTTTTTACTATGGTGTTAAATCAACAATCGAGATTGATTCCTACGGTTCCTACGATATTTAGGTTCTCATTTGAGCGGCTATATATATATGTTTTGTTGTAAGTCTACTTCTATGAACAAAACTTTCTGGATCTGTCATTGATTAGCATAAAACAACAATTTCATATGTTCCTTGTATCTCATTTTCAACATTAGCTCTAGAAAAATTAATTGGAACTCTAAATTAGTTTGTTTAAAAATTTACCCATTCAATATAAAATGAACAAAAAAAAAACATGATTTAATATCTTATTCTCAGCAAGTAACCTTTTACACTCCATACACCAATTTAATTTTAACCTAATCAATCGTTCAATAACCATGAAATTCACAAGGATTTTGTTAATTTCGAGAGTTTGATACGGTTGACAAACTTCAAGATAGTTTTGCTTATTTCCGCTCATTCATCCACACTTTAAAGATGAGAAAATTGAGTTAATTAAATTGAATTGAATGTTCATAAAAAAATTAGGACAAAGGTGAAGAGAGAATGTAATTGCTATAGAAGTTATGGGCACAGATGAAGAGAGAATGCAATCGATTCATAAATTAAGACAACGATGAAAAGAGAACGCAATCAATTTAGAAATTTGGACAAAGATAAAGAGAGAATGCAATAAATTCAAAAATAGAACAAAAATTGAGAATGCAATTGATTCAAAAATCAGTGGGCACTTGGGCTGGTCTGGGTATGCATCAACTGATGTGGACAATCATTGTAACTACCATTCGTCGGAAGAATCGATTAAGAGGAGATGAAGAGTGAAATTAGGGAAAAGATGAAAAGAGAGATATGATGAAGATATCAGAAAGTATTGGCGATCTAGCAAGGTCTAGAGTGTTTGAGAGTCAGGTCATAACCATCAAAAGACAATTACTTAGCTAGATATTGAGAGTAAAGCTTTGTATATAGCGACCATATTGAAGATCTCACAGAGAGCGTAGCTTCTGTTAACTTATCTTGCGAGATAAGGGAGAGTAATCCTCTCTGGCGCGATCAATATTAGAACCCGCGTAGCAGGTCTAATCCTCGTAAGACCAAGTAATGTTCGCCTAGCAAGCAAAATACCTTGGCGACCTTAAAGACCTCGAGTAGAGGTGAAACCTCCAGTGAACTTAATCTCACTCATTGATATGAGCATAGCTCCATGCGATCATATTGACACCTGCGAGAAATCTTGCCCAAGAATTCGTGTCCAACAAGGAGAATGTCTTTATTAATGATAGAATATCTTGAGATCCTTTCATGTTTTAACTCTGATTGAGTTACCTTATTGGAGAGCTGATATAATCCTTGACGCATATGGATTCCAAGTAATTCTGGAAAGGCGGCCAAGATTCCTTCTCCATCAAGGATTCAAAATCCTCAGAACCTATAAATAAGGCACTACCCCTAGCAAAGGTACACATTTTATTGCCCTTAAAATTCTCCCGTGAATTCTCTTGTTCTACCTCAGACTTGAGTCTTACTCTCATGTTGGAGTTGTTTTGGCAGGGAAAATCCCCTACCCTAGTGACGGTGTTTGATTATTTACAGGTCCTGTAGCTGCCCAGATCTCGGCCGCCTCCATCGTCGTGCTCAACAAGATCGACGAAAAAATCGTGCATCATCAGGTGCGTCGAGGACGTTTGTACTCCATTCATTTTTTACAAAAGCTCGAACAAAAATGACTACTTAATGAAGTGACGTCATTTTCAATGTAATTTAAAAAAACAGATGGACCATAGGGCTTTTTCGTGGAAAAAAGATTTGGATCTGTGATAACCCTCCCGTTCTCGCGCCCTCGGAGTAATGAAGCACTAATTGAGTTTATTGGATGAAACGTGTCATCGGGCGTGTGCGATGAGAACTTTGGTACAACGCGGGTTTCTCTTTAGTGACCACTCAACTTGTTAAAAAAAATTGAGAGTCGCCACCTCCGTTTTGTGTTTAAGACTTCGGAAGCACAAGCCTTTTAATGTATAGAGGTGAGCATGATACAAGCCTTCGATACAACGCGGGTTTGGTACAACGCGGGTCAATTGAATTTTTAGTCTTTTAATAATATTCGAGCATGCTTGTCTCCTATTGATCGGTCAATTGGTTGGTTGGTTGCTTACGTAGGATTCAAGAAGGATGCAAAAAGAGGTGAGCATGGTCTCCTCATCATTTATTTACATTATGTTCATGCAAGATGAAAGAATGTACATTTTGTTCATGCGAAAAGAAAAAGAGTATTTACATTGTGGGATGAGAAGAAAGAATATACATTTTAGTCATGTATTTTAAAGAAAAAGATTTACATTTTAATCATGTAAATTTAGAAAAGAATTTACACTTTAATCATGTAAAAAATAGAAATGTTTATGCATTTTGTACAAGGAAAACTAAGGAGTAAGACTCATTTCTTTGTCATCCTTCAAGTATCATTATCCAAGTCATTGAAGGACTTTTGGAAATAATACTATCATTTGTAGGATATTTTGAAAGTATTTGAATGTTTAAAGAAGAATAGTATTTACAAAAAAATGTATGTACTTTGGAAGAGATGGTCATTATCACTATATTGGGATTGACTCTTAGTGTAATCATCTTTTGAAGACTCCAAGAAAGGAGTGAACCTTTGTGAGTTTCATGAACAAATGCATTCCTTCACTTCTAGATCCTTTAATGATCATTTGGAAGAAAAAAAAAGATGAAGAAAGAAAGTTTAATTTAACCCAAAGATGGAATATTAATCCCACATTTTGACGATCACACTTGTATGTACAAGAAATTAAAGACTTGTATTTAATTCAAAGATGGAATTTTAAACCCACACTTTAAAGATCTATTTGCATAATATGTACAAATATATATAATATTTATAAATCAACTCAAAGAGTGACATTTACAATCACACTCTTTAAGAACTACACATTATATGCAATATATAATAGTATATACATATATATAAAGCAATGTAAAGAAATGTAAAGACATGATCAACTTACAAAGTGTGAGATTTATAATCCACAATTTGGAAGACTTGCACATTATGTGCTAATAATAATATATACATATATATATATATAAGCATTGTAAATAAAATTAAAGACATATTCAATTCACAAAGTATGATATTTGTAATCCACACTTTGGAGAACTTGCACATTATGTGCTAATAATATATATATATAAATCAACTCATAAGTAAGGAGATTTGTAATCCCAAACTTGGAGGACTACACTTTATGTGCTAATAAATATGATATATATATATATATATATATATATATATATATAAGAGTAACAAAGAGCTAGTATTTAAGGGGAGGCTAGCTCAAAGAATAAACTCATATTAAATGAAGGATGAACGTATAATACCCACTTGGTTTATCACTAAGTGAATTTTCAAATTGTTTAAATGAAAATGAAAAAAATGAACACATGTATAAGATTAAAAGATGAGAAGTAAATTAACATACTCCCAATGGATTTGGATAAGTTGATTATGAAGGATGAACACTTCTTTGTTTAGGTGGATGTAGTCAAAAATGAAAGAATAAAGTAAAAAAGCTCAACATGAACTCTCTTTAATACCTTCTAATATGCTTTGTGTTTTGGGTGGTTGTGAACTCTTTAGTTCTTGAGGATTATCTTTAATGGAGGAGAGAGGTTATGATGATTGATGAGAGAGATTGAGCTTTCTTTAAATGAAATGATGATTTGAGGGGTGATAAAAGGATGCTTTTAGGGAGTAATGGTGTAAAAAAGGGATGATAAAATATCAATGAAAGAAGTAAATGGTGTGGTATTTATAGATGGAGAGAGAGTATCTAGCCTTTTTTGAGGCTCCCAAAATATCCAAAATATATCACTGGGAGGTAACATGAGTTTTACCCTCTTTTCCTTTATAAAAAAGGTCAAAATTTCAGAAATAGTTCATCTGGGCCGGAACGGCCCAAATGGAATCGAACCGGCCTAGATGCTCAATTTGGATTTTTGGCCTTTTTTCTAAGCCAAAAAGTATTACAAGCTATTGTCCAATTTGCCTAAATACTAATGATTATATTTCTTAATTAAACATTGCTTAACTAGGTTGTTTTACTATTCTTTCATTATTAGCATGCACTTGTCTCCTATTTGGAAGTTTTGATTGGATGACTAACTTGTGAAAGGAAGTTTTTTTTCCCATTCATCCTAGAAAATAAATTGTTACATCGCATTAGTAATATATGAGTGCAACATTTGAGTATGTATGTTTATTCAATGCAAGTAACATAATTATTAATGTTACTTGAACTTTTTATTTATTAAAACTCTTTAGTAAAAATATTTTATTTATTAGGGTAAAAAATAAAGTGTCTACAAGATCGAAAAAGATTATTTAAAAATACATAGGGGCGGAGGCATTATTTTTCAGTGGCCACCTACGTAAATTAGAGGTTATTTTCGGTTGGATGAGACGGTCGTCCCTCCTCGCCTCTATATAGCTTCGCCACTTATGCTAACAAGCAATAAATATTAAATAATATAAAATATTTCTATTAATTTTTAATAAAAATATATTTTTTTATTTTTGAATACTTAACTGATGCGCTAATAATTTCCTATTTAAATTTAGGATAGAAGTACGTCAAATAATTGTGAGTGTAGAATTTCTATTTATCTATAATATAAATTAAATAGGCTACTGAATAGTAATGAATAGTACATGTTCAATCTCAGTCATCTATTATAAATTGATCTAGCGATTACGGAGTTGTTGAAATGGGTGTAAAATATCAGTGCCGCATATGACGTAATTCTGTACGATAATAGGGTGGGACGGTACGACTGAGTAAAAAAAATGTAAAATCGAATCAAATCGATGAAACCTATCGAAAAAAAAAATCGAACCAATGTATTGGTTTGATTTCGGTTTTTAGTACTATCAAAACCGAGAATATTGGTTTGGTTGCGGTTTAGCAGTGATGTTACACTTTTCAAATCGAATCGAACCGAGATAATATTACTACTATATATTTAATTTTTTTACTTAGTTAATTACTTATATACACTTATATTATCAATGCATTTATATTTTATAATATTAAATATTATATTTATATAAATTTTCACTCTTCTCCTTTTAATTTCGATTTTTCCTTATTCAACTTTCATAATATAGAATTATGTTCACTTAAATTTTGTAAATTGAACCATAATATTTCTCTTTTTTGTGATTGAAAATCTCTATTCTATGGATTTGTTCTATTACCTATGAAAATTATATAATTTTTTTTTGAAAATCGAAAGTTTACAAAAACCAAACCGAAAAATATAAAACAAAAAAATCAACAAAAATGTTCTCAGGTTAGTTTTGGTTTTGAAAAAACATACAATCGAACTTTTGGTTTGGTTACAGTTTTGATCAAAAGTGACCAAAACTGAACCAAATCGAACCATCATCAGCCCTAATGGACGGTCCTACACATTTATTACTCACAGAAAAATAAGCATTAAAATCAGAATGTCTTATAGGAAACTAGGCCTTAATTTATTACCCATGAATAATAGGCTTCCGTAATCCAAAGAATTTGATATGTACTAGTATTATATCTAATTTAACTAATATTTTGATTAGGTATTTTTAAATTGTTATTATATTTAATTATGATCTAAAATATTTATAACTAGTAAATGCCCGTGTCCGAGGACACGGTGCTCGGACACGATGCAATAATGTTTGATGATTTATTTTTTTAATAATTTATATTAAATATAAAAATTATGAATATTAACCGAGAAAAAATTATAAAGAA
>JAOWAN010049864.1:0-13801 GCA_028566635.1 Lobelia cardinalis
GAGAGGGAGGTGAGGGAATGAGAGGGAGGCGGGGGGATATGGGGGGTTTACGCTGAATTTTGAAAAATGGGAAAAAATTAGCGACGGAAATGAACATTAGCGACGGAATCCGTCGCTAATAAACCTACCCCTTAGCGACGGATTATTGATTTTAGCGACGGAAAGCGTCGCTACTTTTCCCGCCAATTTTGGCGGAAAAAATTAGCGACGGAAATAAATTTCAGCGACGGAAACCCGGGAAAATCAGCGACGGAAACCGTCGCTGATTAGCTTGACCATTGTTTGACTCGCAGAGACACGTTAGCGACGGAATTTGTTTAAATAGCTACGGTTTCCGTCGCTAATTAGCGACGGAATGATTCCGTAGCTATTTCCTCCGTCCCTATTTAGCTGTTTTCTAGTAGTGTTGCACACTATAAAAAAATAAAAGTAAATATTTATGAGCATTCTGCTAAACTGGTATATGCAGTATTTCTAACTTATAGGTGCTATTTCAAAATATACTTGCTTTCATTCTGTTAACATGATTGTTCATAAAATTTAAAGTGCATCTTACTAATTGTTATGTGCATTTTATTAACTTGGCTGCTCATTCAGAGGTATATTAAATTTTTACTAAAATTATTTAGTTATGTGCAAGTTGATAAATACACTTGTGCATTCTGCAACAAATAATGTGCACTACTACAATTATATGCTTGTATACTGCCAAAAAAAAGTATGCATTAAAATAAATATTTATGTGCATTCTGTTAATCATATATAAGCATTTCATACATCTTTTATGTGCATTGATTAAAATTTGCATACAAAAAAGACAATACAATTTCAAGGTTCATACATATATTTTCAGTAGCCACATCCACATCATCTTGCACCTTCTTGGCATATGTTTGACTTTACGTAAATGAAAATCCTAGATCAAATGTTGATGCATTTAAGAATCTTACATTTGCTTCAAGAAGATGTTCAGTTGCTTTGTCTACCGCATCCATTAACTCTTTCGAGTTCCAGAAGCTTCTTGCGTAGACAACTGATGAAGGCAATTTGAAATTGGTGTTTCTTGTGGCATACTTTGATTAATTGTTGTCTCAGCTTTCGTCTGAACAATCAACTTATTCAACATTAAAGCATAATTGTTGAAGAATGTCATTGTGTCTTCGGACATGCCATGTGTTCTTGCCTCTTCAAATAATTCACTGAGATCTTTCATCATTGGTGCCATGGATTGGACCATGTTTTCTTGGAATCTGAGAGGAAGATTCATCTGTTGTGCCTCTTGAAATAATTCACTAAGATCTTTCATCATTGGTGCCATGGGCTGGACCATGTTTTCTTGGAATCTGAGAGGAAGATTCATCTGTTGTAGAAAATTAGTAAATATGTCACATATAAGTTGTTATATCAAAAAACTTGTAAACTGCAATCAGAAAAATCAACAAAGTTAATGCACATATGTACAATAATATATTCAAATTACCTTATCAAATGCTATTGATTCTATTGCTGGTCCTGTTGTTGTTGGCATTGCTTCTTTATTTCCTTTCCTTGATTCTTCGACATTCACTTCAGTTGGTACTTCGATTCGTGCACGAATAGTCCCAGTTCCAAATTTCATTGTCTTTATTTATTTCTTGATACTCTCAGTTGCCATTACATCTGTCCAATTGCTAGCAATACTTCTCCTTTCTTTGAACATATCCATGTACACAATTCTGTTGAGATAGAAATTCTACAACTATTTGATATGTTATCAATCATTCATAAGAGGACCACAAAGTGAACTTTTGGATTTTTCATCCACTTTTCCGAGCGTTGCAGAAGAGACTGAGTTCATTAATCTAACATTTTCTACTTTCACTAAAGACTTCATTAAGGTATATTTGCATCCGGAGTTCTTTGTTATATTAAAAATGCTTGAGACAGCTTGTAGTACAAAGTAGCGTTTGAATTTATCTCCATACAACTTTATTCCACTAGGCCCATCTTTAACTATTCTTGACTGTCCAGTGAGTATGAAATGTTGCACGCCTGAAATGTTCATATATCAAAATGAAATAAGCTTGAAAACAATACTAAAAAATAGAGGTGCATTCTGTTAAAAAATCATGTTTATAATTAAAACTGATTTATGCATTTGCTAACTCATTTATGGGCATTCTGGTACATTTGTTATTCATGCATATGTATAATAACATGTTATCTAAAATTACTTAGGTATGAACAATTTGTTAAAGACGTATATGCATTCTACTAAACATATATGTGGACTACTATACATAAATATATGCATTCTGATAAAAATATTTGTTCATTATGCTACATATATATGTGCGAGCGATGCTACGTCCACAAAAAAGATACGAAGAGAAGTGTACAAAAGCTTAGTTATCAAATTTTTATTGGTGCGCTTTTTTCTAGAGATAGGGTCCATAAAATTTTTAATCAAATTAAATGAAGCTAACTAGAATTTAGTGCCCTCTTTGTACACATTTTTTGTGGATGTAGAATTATTCTATATGTGCACTCTACTAAACAGAAATATGGATTTCATAATTTTGTTATGTGTATGAGTATATTTTGCAATTTAACTAACACACATATGCATATAAAGTTCAACAAATATTGGCGTACCTTAATTCTTCCAACAGTGATTTATATTCTCTACATCCATCTTTCATTTTTCCTTCCATAACAATCATTTCTTCCTGTCGCAGCCCAAACCATGCTTCAACATCGTCATCACTAATTTCCAATGAGATTGCATCTTGTAACTTTATTTTACCATTTGCAAAATTGTAATTCTTCACCAAGTATTCTGACAATTCATTATCCGAAAATCGAGTCAACTTCAATTCTAATAAGTGTCACCAACCTATTTCCCTCACTAATTCTCTCTAGTGTTTATCTAGTTTGCCGAGAAATTTTACCAATCCAGCTCGAGATACCGTATTGCGAAATCCAATTCTTTGTGCCTCTCTCCTTGCAATTCACCCCTAATTTTGGATTCAATTTTCCTCTCTCTTTCTCTCTCTCTCTCTCTCTCTCTCTCTCTCTCTCTCTCTTTTGCATATATTACTGCACATATAATTTAACATATATGCACAAAACATCGATCATAAGAGAATGCACATAGAAATATATGTAGAATACTAAATGATACCTACTATTAAAATTATGAAAATTATAAATTAACACATCATATAATATATACACATATACTATACAACTAATGCACATAATATAGTCACATATTAATATAACATTTTCAAATAACAATTTACTATTCAAACAGTTGCCAAAATTCATTATCTCTGGGATATAGTTACAAGCATTCGCAAAAAAACATTCAAATTACAAATCTTGGAGAAGCATATTTTGTTGAACTTCTAGTGACACATTATTGAATTTTCCTGTGATGGATCTCTTGTTGGAGTATCTTCAACTTTCACAATCAATTTTAGGGTTTAAAAAAATCATAATCTTTTATCATAGAGCCCATTATGCATAATATATATAAGATTTTTTTTTATAAAAAATCCTTATTCGAACTCGCCTCATTGATGTCTTTAAAGATTTTGGGTTTCTGATGCAGATGATAAGTCGCTATGTGATCGCACTCGTCGCTGAATAATTCAATTGGCAGCTTTCTTCTACGTCGGAATATTGAAACCGACCAAAATTTGATTGCGCAATTGAATCGTCGAAAATAATCTTAGACTTTAGGTCGAAATTTCATCAAAAAAATTTGGGAATTTTGAATTTATGTTTTACTTATTTTGGGAGTTTATTTTGAGTATTTCAGCAGAATGCACTTTGTTTCGATTTTTGAAAATGGGTAAAATTCTTTTGTTTGGGCGACACTTTTAAATATGTGCGTATGTTTTGCTCGTCCGTAGGACTGTAAATGAGCCGGATCGAGCCGAATTTTTACGAATTCGAGTTGATCTTTTACATATTTTTGTACGAGTCGAACTTTCACGAATTCGAGTCGAACCTAAAATGAATGAGCTTGACTTGGCTCGTGATGAGCTAGCA
This sequence comes from Lobelia cardinalis, assembly GCA_028566635.1. Lineage (NCBI taxonomy): Eukaryota > Viridiplantae > Streptophyta > Magnoliopsida > Asterales > Campanulaceae > Lobelia > Lobelia cardinalis. Next base: position 4,039 of record JAOWAN010049864.1, read on the forward strand.
AGCTGCTCGCGAGCCTTTGTGAAACTTTGCGAGTCATGAATTTTATGGACCTCAACAGGTCTTATCGGACTTTTTAACATATTTTGATAGATTTTTAACGACTCTTGATGAGTTTTCGCGAGATTTGCCCAATACAGATATAGTCCAACCCAAGATTCAGACTTTTGCACCATAAAACTCTTGTCCAATAATTTATTTTATTAATTTTGTACTTTAATTTTCTCTAATTTTTTTAAATAAAAAATTTTATAAGCATATTTAAAAAATTATCAACATTAGCAATTTACTAATGAATTATACAAAATAAAAATTTATGATTTGAAATTTGTTCATTTAAAATATGAAAAAAAATTAATTTACTTATTAATTTGTTCCTTTAAACATCTTAGTGGTAAATCGAGTCGAGCCGGCTCGCGAGCCTTGCAAATCGAGTTGAGTCAGACTCGCAAAATATGATGATCCTGAAAATTAAGCTTGGCTTGACTCATGAAAATCGTGCGAATCGAATCGAGACGGACCTAAACGATTCGAATCGAATCTATGAGTTGAATTGACTTGTTACTCGTCCGTGTAAAGCAGCGAATAGGCATTCTAATTGAGGTCGGAGAACTAATGAATAGAATAAATTTGGGTCCGGACAAAAACAAGTTGGAAAAATGTCCGCTCCACGTTTTACGAGCGATTGACCACCCGCGACCATCCTCCGATGATGTAGGGTAGGGAGATCCCGCGCCCGCCTAGCACTCAGGCGGATTTTTCATCAAACAACCATTCAAACAAGTGAAACAAGAAAAACAAAGATTCCAAGAACGGCCAAACCCTCCGACCTCCGGCGAAAATTATAGCCACTTGCGGCGGTCGGAATTTAAAAAAAAAATAAAAATAACAAATGGGAGAAAAGATGGGGAGGCTGTTAGTATGGGACACGGCGATGTCCTTCATGTGGGTATGGTCGAGCGTCCTAATGAAGATCTTCGTGTTCGACGTTTTGGGGATGGGGTATGGAACTGCCCGTGGCGAATTGGTCAAGTGTTGTGTCTCCATTGTCAACATGTTCTTGTTTGCGTTCCTATCCAAGGTTGCGAAAGGTGGGTCCTACAACCCCCTCACCGTCTTGTCTTCCGGTATTTCCGGCGATTTCAGCACATTCCTCTTCACTGTTGGTGCCAGAATCCCTGCCCAGGTTACCTACCCCTAACCTCCCCTCCCCCTTTCTATTTTTCACTCAATTAATTGTTTGTATGCGTTTTCTTGTTTTGAATTTGAAATGGGTTTGTGCATTTGCGTCTGGTTCTCCTGTGATTCCTTGATTTTTAGAAATTAAAAGTGCAAAATTAAGAAGTTTGACTCGTTAGACGTGGAGTTTTTGTCTAGACCGGAGGTTTAGGATCATACCTTAGCAGCGGGTCTCAAAGCTATGACAAAGGAGTACCCATTCCATTACATGTTATTTCATTGGATATGAAAATGGCTTGTGCATTTTGGTTCAGTTCTTATATCCCCTAATATATTATGTGTGTTTCTTGCATCAATTTGCATGTGTCCTCCCTCTGGAGCGCTTTATGTCTTTGCATCATCCCAAGACCGGGTAAATTAGCAGGGTTGCTTTAGGTGGCCAGATAGATATCCAGTGTACAACTTAATCACATCAATATGAACATGCTTTGCAACAATGGCTTTGGTCGAATCTGCATAACTTTTTTGTTTTGTTTACCCTTCCTTTTTTATTTGTATGTGTGTAGCTAAAATCACTGGAAATATACTTTGGACTTTGCAGCACTTGTTGGCTGTGGTTGGTCAAGCTTTATTTTTTTCCCCTTTTAAGTTATTATGCATGAATCTCTTAAAACCTTTCGCAATAATATGTAAAAATTGTTCTTCGAAGTGCTTTTCTAATGAAAATGAGTTTGGTCAAACGGTGCTATTGGTTTTTGTGATGTGTGTGATATCTCACGCTAAACATAGCACAAACCACAAGATCTTTGCATCCCCTGAACTGCCGAAATTGGAATGGCTGATCGCACCTAACTCTCAGATCATCCGGGGAGTAATCCTATCCTCGCCTCACACCACAAACAAAGAAGTCCATAACCGCCACAACGGGGCTATGCAGAAATAGATGGTCATGGCCAAACACATAACATAGATTCGAAAATAAAGCCTTATTGGGTCTTGGTTGTTGCCGTTGAAACCACAAACCATGCATGGACTTTAAATTTGAAAGGAACCTTAGACTTCCAAATAAATTGTGAAGAGGGAAATCAATCTGGAATCGAGGGCAGATAAGGACTTTCATGACATACTTATCTGAGTACAAGCCAGATGTATACAACCAAAAGGTAAAGGCCTCGTCCCAATTAGGGGAGAGGGCAGATAAGGACTTTCATGACTCTTATCCGAGTACAAACCAGCTGTATCTCGAAGCCTACTTTGAATGGTCGGTTTGGTGAGATGGTGAAAGGTGGATAATTGATTAAGTAAATTTTCTGACATTTATGGCGGGCTAGACCTGACCGTTACAATACAAGGAGGGGAGATAAAGCCTTTCCTCAAAAAGAATAGATAAAAAGGTCAACCGAAAACCTTTTGAAAGAAAGTTTAATCTGTTAACTAGAAAGATTAGTTTACTAATGCGGTTTTTGTACTTCAGAAAGCATAAATTTCATGAGGTTGTCATATCTTGCTCACACTAGGTCGTCATATCTTGCTCACACTGATTAGCAGCTTTATTTGAAACTTCCTAGGGAGCTGAATATCCCTTGTCGTTCCAAAACGAGTGTCAATTTGGGTCACCTTTGATTGATTTTCGAGTTTTACTTTCATACAGGGATGCCTTTCATACGAAGTGATCTGTGCAGAACTAGGAGTAATACTTAGCCCTATAGAGAGAGTACTGAGTAAAGTGATTGATGGACCGTGTCAAAATAACATCTTTGAAGACGAGAGAAGAGAAAGTTTCCGTAACCTTTTGACGAACTTTTAAAGTTGTATATTTTCGATGGGATGAGGATGAATCCATCATCTATATCATATTAATCATTTCGCTGAGGTTCATACTTCTCTTTCTTGGCAAAAAACCCCTTTTGGTCCCTGACCTATTGACCTTTTGTATAAATAGTCCCTATTTATTTTCTCGCCTTGATTGCATACCTGATCTATAAGATGTAACCCAATTTGGTCCCTAAATTGAAATCGATCGAGTTAACAAAAAATTTACTCAAAAAAAAATAGCTGAGGTGGCATTATTGAAAGGGTAATATAGTAATATACCCTACAAATTTATAAAAAGAGATTAAAAGTTGTCTGCCGTTACCCCTCCCCCTTTTCCCCAACCGAAACCAACTTCTTCTCTATCTCTCCAATCTGTTCTCCGACGCCTTCTCTGCTGCCGCTCCTCCTCTTTACCTCTTCATCTTCCCTTCCTCTCGATATCTCCCTCACAGATCTCTCTCTCCCCAAAATCGCCATCACCAACCCGCCTGTCCTCCATCATCTTCAATGTCACCACAACCTCCAATCTCTGTGGCCACCATCCAAACCTCCATTAAAGCCGGCGACCCCCTTCCACACCAATTAACACTGAACCACTAACCCCCTCCTTTCTCCCAATTTCTACATCCAGCGACAACCACCCTAAATCCTCCATAGCTGACCACCAAGCTTCCCCTTCTCCCGTACCCCATTTCCCCGTCTCTCCCCTCCCCCACACCATCTTCTTTCCCAACAAACCTCCATCTCCACTCGCAGGCAGTCCAAAGGTATTTGCCGCCCAGGTCGACGGCCAGGGATAAGGAAACAAGGGGAGTTCTCTGCCTGATACTTGTGAGGTACTGGAGGGTATTGGGGTGTTTGGAGACCGGGAGAAGCAGTGCTTTGGGCTTGAACTGGGTTAGGGCGAAATGAGAAGCAGAGAGCAGCTTGGTGTTGAGTTAGAGAGAGAGAGAGAGAGGTATGACCAAATTAATTGGGGTTTGAGGGGAGGAGTGAGGTCTGACGCCGGATTTGGGGATCGATTTCAGATCTGGGTTCAATTTCAGATTTGTGTTTAATTTCTTAAGTTGTTCTTGGTCGGATTTGAATTATCATGACAGTGTTGGTGGTGATGGTGGTGGTTTTGATTTTCTAGTGGTGGTGGTGGTGGTTTTGATGTTTTAAGTATCAATTTTAGGGCATTATTGTCTTTTACCATATCAGAAGGGTAACAATGTCATTTTAATTTTTCCCCCCAAATTTGTATAACACATCACTGCCACATAAGCTCCACGTATGAAATAAAATGCCACGTCTGAATTTTAAATCGATTGATTTGATTTGAGGGACCAAATTAGGTTACTTTTAATAGGTTAGGATGCAATCAAGGCAAGAAAATAAATTGGGATTACTTATACAAAAGGTTAATAGGTCAGGGACCAAAAGGGGCTTTTTGTCACTCTTTCTTAGCCATACTCGGGCGAGATAATTGAGTTGTAGCTTTATTAATTGTAAGAGGTTTGCTAAACAAATGAGCAATAGAAAACAAGCATGTCTTGTGCAACATATGAATATGGAAATCCTGGTAGCATTAGCCAAATCGGAACCACAGATGATTCGTGTTGAGGTGCAAAGCAGGAGTTAGAGCAAAAGTATGCATAAGAAATTTAGAAACATGCCAAACCTCCGTCGCCCAAAGTCTATTGTAATCAGTTTCAGTAGTGAGTTGAACTAAAATACGCTTACAATGACCCAATTTATAATCACCACTGAGTAGGAATTTAGCAAAATGCAATCGGACTTTCCATCGTAAGACGACAATGCAAGAATTTGCCTATTCAAACAGTTTCGCAAAGGCTTGAAAGATTTCTTTTGTGCAGTTGATGATGGTTCTCCATGAAAAGAGGAAGGAGGAATAGTGGAGGGTTCTAGAGGAAGTTGTTGAAAATTGTTGATGAGATGAATAATGAAGTTGTTGATCCAACTCACTTTTAAACAAAGAGGAATAATAGAGGGTTCTAAAGGAGGGATATTTTGATTCAACTCATCAATGAAGCTTATTACAATCAACTTAGGGTAATAGAGGTTTGATCTGTTCTAATTTCCTTTGTATGCTTTTGCTTGGATTTCTGCTTGGCGCCCTCAACATGAATCGTTTTTGGTTCTGGTTTAGGTAGGGCTTCCGGGATTACCTATTCATATGTTCAACAAGACATGTTTGTTTCCTATTGCTCATTTGTTTGGTAAACTTCTTGCAATAGATAATGGTGCTGCCAAATTATCTCGTCCAAGAGTGCCTAAGGTTCTCATTCAAGTTAATGCTCTGAAAAAGCTGCCTTCTCATATCTCACATTGATTGTGGAGATGTTTTACCTAGTTTTTGTTGGACCTCGGAATTTGATAAGTTACCAACTTATTGCACGCATTGTATTAAGTTGGACCTTGATTTTTCGAAGGGTTATCTCCGGTGTTAGAAAATTGAGAAGAATAGGGTTCTCCTAAGGACCGGACAGTAATGACCCTCCAAATTCGAAGGATGAAGATCCCGAGGATAGGGAGGATGTTCCTAGACCCTATCGTAAGCTCTAGTGACCTTCATGTAAATTTTCCTCCCGCTGTTTACATAGTTGTTAAAAGCTTCCATAAAAAAAATAGTTGCTAAAAGCGCACCTAGGCGCAGGTTGGGGCTTCGCGTCTCTCGAGGCGCTTGATTTTTACCAGCGTGAGGCCCTATGAGGTGCGCCTCTTAAAAGCAGGCCTATTTTCTGGACTTTGGTTGCTCCAGGGTGTTACCTTGAGGCACCTTCTCCACCCCCCATCATCGGAGTCTCCTCTGCTCAGCTATAGCACCTGCCAATGCACCAACATAAATTAAATTGCTTTCATTCAAGTTTTCAAAGTTTTAATAAATTACAGCTCAATATCTACTTCGAATAGCTCTTCCGTGCTCTGTTGATTATGAATTATTATTATGTTATAGATTAGCATGGCCTGTGAGATTGGGACCATTGATGTCGAAGTTTTTCCTTGTGAATTCGGTTGGTTCATGTGCCGTCCTTGCATTCTGATTTGATGCCATGACTTCAGGGTAAAAGTCTTCTTTGTTTTTAAAAGAAACTACTGGATCAGGTCAGATATATATTTGTACTCTACATAATGCAAGTCCCAAATGTTTCACTCTTAAAACTTTGGAGTTCTGAGTTCTCTTGATCTCGGGTGGAGAAAGTGGAACATGAAAACCAGAAGGAATTTTTTAATACAGATTGGCTCCCTACACAAGTGACCTGAATAGAAATAAAAATGCAATTATTAGTACAAGCGGAGAATGGCTCCACACACAAGTATGAAATAAAATACAAAGAAAAATAAATCCGGGGGAATAAATTGGCAGTCAAAATCAGTCATAATGCACTGTCCAAACAGGAGCTGGCTATAGCAAGAATTTCTACCACTTATAATTAACGGTTGTTTCAAGCTAATGAAGGTTTCTTCTAGCTGTCCAGTATCAGCCATTACCTTGAGCAGTTGATCCTCTTCCCACTTCCGAGCTAAGGTTTCAAAATGGAGAAACTATTTTCTTTTTATGATTTATTTCTCCATGCACCATGTTTTTTGTCTGTCGAGCTAAGTGCAACTATTCTTTGTTGCAATATTTAACTACAGCGTAATCAGGCAATAATCACATGAGAGAGGAGCCATAAGTTTTCTTGGTTTCTCGGATGAATCCTCTGTTTCTGCACCTTTCTCTTTTCTTTTCTTTTCTTTCAAGGATTTACTTGACCCAACATCGAGTGGAATGTCAAAAATCATGTTTCTAATGGATGAAAGCTTTCTGGATATTGAGAAAGACTGTGGTGCTTTCATTGCTAAGTAATTTTCACTGAACCCTCTCTACCGACTAATGGAAAGGAGAACTCTCAAATTCATGACCTTTTACTCCATAGGTTATAGGTATGTAGTTAGTTCGAAAGAACTAAAACGAATTGCTCCGACTTTATTCACTGAACAAGAGGTCTCATGAGCGATTACTACTTCGTCTCACATATGATATACGTCAAACATGGTGTCTCCAGGATAAGAAAGTGTGTACAAGTGAGGAAAGCAGCTTCGCTCCTAATTTTTCTGCCTTCCTTTTAGAGGCTCCTGGGGGAGGTCTTTGTAATGTAACCAGGAAAAAGACAAATGCAATATATTTCCCTTTCCTTTTCTTTTGCCCGTGTAGGTTGGGTTTCACCTTGAGTCCTACTGAGTAGCATGCCACTCCAGTTATTTGTCTGACCTTGTGTAGCAATGTGCGGAGCCATTAGCTAATAGGAGACTGAGAATCTGTTCATAAATCCATAATCTCATGCAGCAGGATGCTTTTCTTTTTTTGCCTTTTCTGTGACCAGCGCCTTGGCAGCTTGAAGAATGATTTCAAGGGATAATTATTGATATAAAATCTTAGCATATTTATATACTCATACCTTAACTGTTAACCAACAGTGATAGGAGTTTGCCTATTTTCATTAAATGAACAAAGGGAACAAAGAACAATATTAGGTTTCTTTTTGTATTACTTTTTCATGGGGTTTCATGCCGAATGCCAAAATGAGTTTGGATCATAATAAGCTGGTTTAATCTTGGCAATTTGAAACCATTATGTAGACAATGCCTGATGAAAATCATACTAGAATGTTCCCGACTAAATTGTTTGGCATTTATATACTATGTACAATCTTTGTTCCATTTTCTAAAATTAATTTATCAGGTCTTTGGTGCGATTATTGGGGTAAGGCTTATCCTTGAGATGTTTCCTGGAATTGGACGAGGTCCACGCCTAAATATAGACATCCATCAAGGTGCCCTTACAGAAGGAATCTTGACATACGCAATTGTGATGATCTCATTGGGGCTTACTCGAAAGATCCCTGGAAGTTTCTTCATGAAGACTTGGATCTCCAGTGTCTCCAAACTCACACTTCACATACTTGGCTCCGATCTCACTGGCGGATGTATGAACCCCGCTTCTGTGAGTGCCCTACTGCTTATTGAATTTGTTATGAATATCAGTTTTTGCTAGGATTTTGATATTAGGAGTCGAACTAATGAGATCATCTGCAATATCAACTTGGTTGCGTAGGTGATGGGATGGGCGTATGCTCGTGGCGATCACATAACGAGGGAGCATGTGCTTGTTTATTGGCTTGCACCTATACAGGCAACTCTGCTGGCAGTATGGACATTTCGGCTGCTCTTCCCGCCCACAACGGTAGAAGAAAAAGCGAAAATGAATACCAAAAAAACTGACTGAAACCAATCTGCCCATGGTGTTTGGTTATAACGGATTATAAGTTCAAGTGAAGATGAAAGTAGAGAAGACCTCGACAGAAAATGAATACCACAAAAACTGACTGAAACCAATCTCCCCAAGTGAACGTGTTCTCTCTCTAAAAAGCAAAACAAGAAAGAAACTGGAAGGAGGAAGAGACTCTGTTCGATGTAACAGAATGCTGTTTTCTGGAGAAAAATAGAAGGTAGCAGGACTTTTCTTTATACAAATTTAGGAAATTGAAGTGTAAACAGATAATTATTGTCATTGTCAAATAGATGGATGTACAGTTTACTAGAAAATAGGGTTGTTGAAAGAGTCGATTTCGAATGAACATCTCCGAGTTCGAACTCAAACTCGAGTTTTGGTAAATGAGTGAAATTCTTATCTATTATGTGGTTGATCTTGATTGGCTATTCAAACTCAATTTGAACATATTCGATTTCGAGCTGAGTTTTCAAATTTTTTTATGCACTAAAATATGAGAAATATACAATTAGTTTCTAGTTTTTATTATTTTTTAAAAAAATCTAGAATCGTTCTCCGTCGAACTCGAGTTCAAGTTTTTTTTTTTTTTAAACATAAATTATCGAGTTCGAACTCAAATTGAGTTGAACTTCGAACATGTTCGAATCGAGTTAAACTCCAATATAGTTTGAGCAACTTGTTTGTTAGCAACCCTAGGTAAAATAGTCTTTTATTTTTTATTTTCTTTTCCACCCATGAACTGAGTATTTATGGAACTAGAAAATTGCATGTTATTAAATAAATCTACACATTTGTGAAAAAAATAGTGTTAAGTAACACATGGAATAGATCAGAATAGTTCTAATAGCATCAGAAAGACTCTCCAAGAGTTCAACCATTCAGGCACACCAAAGGGAAAGAAGATTGTGTGTAGTCTTTATAGTACCTAGCAACAAAACTGGATGCATCACCTTGTCCACGTAAACAAAAGTTTGCTGACTCTGTTTGTTTGCAATGCAAAATGGCCATCATTAACATCTCCCGGTAAAGGTATCCGTCGGAGCTGAGTTTATTTGTGGCATTCTAGCAAACTGTAATCGCTGACCTCGGTTAGCTTCCCATACAAAATGCAACAGGGGATTCAGACTTAGTCATGCCCATTTGAATTGCTACAGTGACTGTATTAAGGGGTGATGTTGTAGAAGAACAATCTGAATGGGGAATTAGAATAGGCTAATTAATTTTATGGTACTCAGTAGGGAGCAACAGTTTGAGAATTGGAAATATTGAGATTTAGGATTTGAGAAGTGGTCAATATTGAACACTTCTGAGTTCTGTGCACACCTTGCTCAATATACATCTTTGGGAAACTTCCTTTAACTAGACTGAAGTAATATATATATATATATATATATATATATATATATATATATTGGGAGGAGCTGCTCCAATAGGAACCTATCAAAATAGGAACTATAGGAACCAATATAGTGTGTTGGATTAGATTTTTCAAAC
>JAOWAN010049875.1:0-13800 GCA_028566635.1 Lobelia cardinalis
ATTACACAAATAATCTCGTGTATATCCACACGAGACGAGCTAGTGCAAGGGCAGAGATCATCTCGTGTGAGATTACATGAGATGAAATGTGGAATCTCGTGTATATTTACACGAGACGGACAAGGACAGTGTTGGAATTTTTGGTTTCCTCTATTTGAGGTTCCTGTATATAGTATTTGCCCTCAAACGCGTTAGCAATAGAAAAGTTGGCGTTTCAGAAAACGCTGTGATATGCAACTGTCATGTGCCGTTTGAGCGGAGCGTTTGTTTCGTATGACCATTATACCCTTGATAATGACTGTTTATTACCGATCAACCAAAATAGAAACTGGTTCCCTCTCTGTCCGACAATACAAAGCCCTAAATCGATTTCGGGATTTCCGGCCACAACTACTCAGGCTGGTACTTAATTATCTCCTCCAGAGACATCTTCCGGTAAGTATGTCTGATTTCTTTTCTTTTTCTTCTATACATTAAGTTGCTTGTATTGAGAGGCAACTCTTTCGTTACTTGACGATTCTCGCTTTACGAATTACCTGTTTCAATTGTCAAATGTTTGATTATTCTTAATTTTTATGATTAATTGTTCATTTCCTTGTTATCTGTTGATCACGTACAGTTTATTGGTTACTTTGAGAGAGATGCTCGTTTGGGATTGAGTGAGTTATTTGTGGGTTAGGTTTACAATTTGGCGTGTAGATGCCATTTCCTCGAAAAGATCGAGTATTGGCGGAATTGGTTCTCGGTGGTGTCGGTACAAATGAGAGAGGGTATGAGGTGAAACTTATGCACATAGGTAGGTCGATGATGTGTTTCAACGTTAGATTTTGAAAATGCATGCAGTATGGATAGTGTGGATTCAGATGTTAAGAGTTCACGTGCTGCAGCTGTAATCAGTATTGTTATGATATTTTGTTTGTTTCGTGAGTGGATATTATGAAACCTCCATCAGATGATAAATCTTGATCCGTAGGCGGTTTCTCACTGAAATAGGTCCGTGGAGTTGTTTGGATATAATTGGCCAAGGTGAAGTTTCATTAGTTGAAGAATATAGTATTTGTAGCTGCTCTTTATATCGCTCTTCCTCTTCCTGTGGGCGATGGGATGATGGTGTTATTTGCTGTATTTGCATGCATGTCATTAGTCATTACATTCTTGACTCCATTCCACTTTGAGAGTTACACTTTGACTTGGCACGGAGATTGAGAATAGAGTTGAAAACATGTAAATTATCTGTATTACCCCTACATATGAGGCCCATATTTGTACTTTGTGAAAAGGGAGGGTACTCTTGTCAAATATCATTGCCTAAAAAGGAAGTATAATCTTCAAATGGAACAACCGAAAATGGAAAGTGTAACTCATGAAGTGGGATGAAGGGAGTAATAGAAATTGCTGGCCAAATCATTATTAGATCTAGATGCTGATAAGTAGTACTTTGTTCATTTTCTGCTCCTATTCTTAACTGTTTTCTTCATTTTCCTTTTTTCCTGTTTGACCTTGCATCTGCTTGATTTGGTCCATGTTCTACACTTTTACTACTTGTAGGCGAATACCAGATAATTCACATTACACTTCGTGTCCTAAGTTAGCTTAGCAAGCTTTGTTCTTGTAGATTCTTGTATATGCAACTCTGCAGGGGTGTTTCAAACTTTATTTAAGAGATAATTTTGATTGATAACTAGTGTTGGGCAACTAAAAAAATAACATGATAACAAGATGAATATCGCTGAAATACAAATGCTAAGGTGAATGTTTGATATAACTAGGAAATATATGATTCGTAAAAAAACAGATCCGTGAGATGGTGGAAACCACCCTTAGTTGAGAAAAAGGGAGATAATCACTTAAGGTTGTTTGGGCATTTACAATATAGGCCTCTTAGTGCACCCGGTAGGAAGCATAATAGTATCAATTTGAACTAAGTTAGAGGTAGGAAAAGACCAAAGCTAACATGGACAACGATAATACATAAAGACATAATGGATTGTGGCCTATGTGATGACCTTAACCTGGACCATACTGAATGGCCAAAAAAAATTCATGTAGCTAACCCCAAATCATTGGGACTTGGGTTGAGTCGAGTTGTGAGAATTTTGATTAATAGGTAAATAAAAAAATTAACTCTTGCTTATCTCTAGATACTATTAGTACAAGTGCCGGTGATTTCCTAAAATTTTGCTTTCTAAATTGCCACTTTCACTTATTTTTTTCAAGAGTACTTATACTATTGATATCATGACACCTTCTGATTCATACAGTACCCAAACATTGTGATATGGATCATATGCTTTGAAGATAATTTAGCCTCTAATTTCTTGATTTGGTCAATATGCCTATGGTTAATCATTATACTGGATTTTAAGTATGTGTTGAAAACGTTAAAAAAGTAACATCATTTTTCTAGTGCGCTCATGGATATGTTGAATATGATATAGAACTAGGATATATGAGCTGAATATATACTTCTAACACATTCTACTTCAACCAAGCTGATACACACGTTAATTTTTCTGTTTTAGCTTGGGTGATTGTGGGGTATTTAGTTAGAGTAGGAGCGCAAATCGAGTTGGTGGTGAGTAATAATCTTTAATGAGCGTAGTGAGTAATATGGTATCAATATGTTGCCATGCAGCCCAACACTGTTATGCAGATGGCAAAGTCTCTTTGCGTACATGAGCTTTTAAGCGGTTTTCTCAATTCTCTTTCTCTCTCACCTTCTTCAGTCTCCACCACCCAAAAACAGAAAATAGAGAGAGAAGATGTATACAAAAAGAAATGAAAAGCATAAGTACTGGCCTGTTCTCTGCAGCAGGAGTTTGAACTGTTATATAGAACCTGGCCCAGTTAGACTGACAGGTGCAGCCTGCTAGCTAAGTTTTGGAAGTCTTTTCTTTGTGTACTATTGATACTTCTGCAGATATATTTGTATGCCTAGTCCACAATTACTTTTTCTTGTTTATCAAAACACCATGTCTGTATTACTGTGATAAAATTGAGTATGCCCATCCCTGGTAAAACATTTTCTAAATGATCAGCATGTCAAGTATTATGTTCTTTATCTGGTACTGTCATAGCACTGATATCAGATGCTGGAAAATGTGACGTCTGGTATTTCTAGTATGATCTTCATTGGATATGATGTCATAGCTTTATTAATTTCCTTTTCTTATACCTGGTTCTTGAATTTAATTTTCCTCTCATTGTGTATAGTTCAATGTGATTGTGAAAGATGGCGCCTAAGGGTACAGCAAAAAAAGTTCAAAACAGTGAGGAGGTTGATGGGGATGGCAGAATGGAGAAGGCTCATTGGGATAAGGACTTGCATGCAGTTTTTGTGAAGCTTTGTGTACAGGAGAAAAAGAAAGGAAACATGCCTACTACGCATTTCACTATTCCAGGTTGGAAAAGTATTACCACTTCCTTTCATGAAAAAACTAAAAGACCATACACCCGAGGACAACTCAAAAATCATTGGGATTTTATGAGAAAAGAGTGGCAGGCTTGGAATTTGCTAAAACAGAAGACGATTGGCCTTGGTTGGAACCCTGGAAATAATTCAGCCACACCAGATGCAACATGGTGGGAGGAAATAGGCAAGGTATCTCTTTAACTAACTAATTCACAAAAATTAGTGATCCAGATTTGCCTCAATTTTTGTGAGGATTCTTAAGATACATGATTAATTTTTCAGGTTAATAAACTGGTGTTGAAGTTTAAGTATAAAGGTTTGGAATATGAGGATGAATACTTCGAGTTATTCTCTCGCGTTACAGCAACAGGGGATAATGCTTCGGCACCTAGTCAAGGGCCATCTGAGGAGCAATGTATACCGCAGCCATTAGATCAGATAGGTAGGTATGATGTTTCAAGCGAGGAAAGTCAAAGGGAAGAAGAGGATGAAAACTGCGAGGTAACTGGGGCGCCAGTAAATGAGTCGCCAAACGATGAGATTCGATTTGAGGAGTCACCGGTTGGGAATAGGACACGTCATAGTACTGATAGTGGTAAGAAAAGACTGAATGATGACGGTCAAAGCTCTGGTTCATCTAGGAAAGGGAGGAAGTTGACTGGTGCAGATAAAATTAGCAATGCCTTAAATAGTATGGCTAAGTGTATGGAACGTCGAGACAATGCCACGTTGTCTCTAGCATCTGGTATTAGTGTGAAGGAGACCCTAAAGGTTTTGGACCAATTGCCTGGTGTAGTTGTGGGGAGTCCTTTATACTTTCTAGCTTGCCGATTATTCGCCGACCCCTATCATAGGGACCTGTTTGTTAGCTTTAGTGACAATGGCCGACGGCTCAGCTGGTTGAAGCATATGGAACTAAGGGATCCTCATGCCCACCTTCAGCAGCTTGCTCAGCTCCCCGGCGGATTCTCTCTGCTCCTTGGGCAATCTCCTAGTGGATTCTCTCATCAGATTGCCCAGGGTCCTAGTGGTTTTTCTCAGTTTCCTCAGCCTCAATGTGGATTCTCTCAGCAGCTAGCTCAACCCCCTAGTGTGGTTCCTCAGCTACCCCCCGATGCCACTACTAACCAGTTCCCTTCACCCTCCAATGTCTTCCCCCGACATTCGACTTCAGATGCTTAGGATCATCATGCTCGTAACTTTTATTTTCGTGTTCTAATATTTGCAGCTGGCGTTATATTTGGGTGATTAAACGGATGACTGTTTCGTCGCTTGCTGGCAGGTATATGTTTTTGGTCAATGTATCTTGAATTTAATTGATAGATTTTTTTGCACATATTGGCTTGTATATATTTGGGCTGTGTGGATGGCAATATTTATATGTTTTTAGCGATTTTATCAAAGAAAATGCTAATTTGGTATAAACCATTTGGTTTATATATTTGGACCAGGAGTGATCCAAAAGTAGCTGCAATCCTAGAATCTAGAGGAACAGAAAGCATCTAAAGCTCTCAGTATTCATTATACCGATCAAATGGAGATATCAAGTAAAGGCTATGTATATATGTTTTGAAGATAAGATGTTCCTAATGTGACCCCAGACGGATCAGAGTTGGGCTGCTCTCATAATGTCATTGCTGTATATATAACTCTTGATAGGCATTCCTAAGATCCTATTGTCATTGATGCCACATCTCTTTTAGGCTACTTCAGATTTCTAGTAATCAGGAATGAAATATTAGTGCAGATCTATATGGGGAATTGTATCACTTATCTAAGTTTGGTATGGTTTTAGGCTTTTAGCATTAGCCAAAAATTGGACCCTCCCATGGCCTGGTAATGTTAGAGGCGGCTTCTGGGTGTTGGTGTATATAGGAAAATAAGTATTTGCTTTAAGCGACTGCAATATTCCATGTTACTTGAATTACTGGGTCTATAATTGATATTAAGTTACAACATTTTCCCAAAAGTGGCACATGATTAGAAGTTCAGGTGATAGTTGCAACGAGCGACATCCATTCCAGCAAGCACACACACACACACACCCCACACACACACACACCCCACACACAGTGCAAGATCCGATAGATTTATATGAGGTTTGGTCCATTAGAATATCTATACATTCACAGAATTTGTGACAACATATTAATCCGCCAGTCCCCTTATTTTTGCAGATTTTTATTGCTGCTTTTTCTACAGGTTTTCCAGTTTAAATTCCACTGACACAAACCCATTGACCAACGAAGAGTTTTAGGCAGTCGAGATTGGGGTTGGCAAACTGAAAGTACTCGATGCTCAATTTGTTCTCATCAGCAATGCCAATGCAAGTGTCTCCACTTTTCACACCGACAACAGAAGCACAACCTAGCTCGATGTAAGCTGCTCGTTTCATCAAAAGAAATCATGTTATTCATCGACATTTATGATTAAAAATATAATAGTACTCCCTCTATTTCAATTTAAGTGTTCTGTAAATGTATGAACATGCAAAGCAAAACATGTGGACACATTAGTAGTGTACACAATCAATCCTTTTACTACCTTTAAAGGAAACTGAACATTTTTTTTGAAAACACACAATAAGAAATAATGGACACTTAAATTTGAGAGGATGGAGTATTACGTTATACTAAAGCAATGCCATAACTTAGTACTTACTGCTCTCAACCATTGTTACGACGAGAAAAAGAGAGAGTATCACAACTATATTAAGAATCATTGAGGCATTCTTGTGGTTGACCTTAGCCATGATCTCCTCCACTATATATCTTGCAAGAAAGTTGAAGTTGATTCTTGATATAAGTTCCGAGTCTTGATTTTGAGTTGACATGAACATTCATATTTATAGAAAAAGGTTTCATCAACGAGACAAAAACAAGGCTTGATGATACCGATGAATTGGTGATATAAACTAAAATTAAGCTTAAGATCTTCCTATTGTGACTGCCATGGTATTTTGATCTTGTTTTGACATTTTGAGAGTAGACGACTAATGACATCCAACAAAAACAAAGGACTTTATACTCTTGAATGGATCAACGTTTGAAAAGATAAAGTTTGAGGTATAATCTCAAAATCAATTAACAATGAGAGGAGTAGTCCATGATATCAATTATCTGTAATGCTTGCTATACCCAATGTGGGTTTAACGCTTCAACAAAAACAAGGATTTGAAGATTGATTCCAATAATTAACCAATCCCTAAAGAACTAATGCTAAGTTAGCATCTTTCAGGCTTCTCAGATTGGTAGCTAGTATTCGAGATTTTGGTTTTAGTACATTAAGATTCAAGAACTGTTTGCTAAATATAGTAAGACCTGCTACAAGCGACTATGCGAGGTTTGATCTGCCACTGACTACTACAATGCTGGGAGGAATGAGAACCATATATAACAGGTTTGATCTGCCACTGACTACTACAATGCTGGGAGGAATGAGAACCATATATAACAGCGCTAAAAGTAATAGTAGCTTGGCTGTGTTGCCTTTGCAATGTTCCTAGCTTTCTTCGTTATCTGCTAACCTGTGATTTTCTTCATCTTCTCTTTGTTATAGGCAGGCCAGTTTTAGTGTCCGCTTGTTCTTGGCTCTTAACAATGTTCCTCATTCCCACTCCTGGTAGTTAATATTGTTAAGAATCAGATAGTGGACTGTTTATATCCAAGCTAGACCGCTTTCGCTGACTCTAAGGAAAAACTTGTATCAATATAACTAGTTCAGGCAACATTAAACAGGAAGAGGGCAAATTATTTTTCAAAATGTAACCATGGCCTACACAAGCTTTTGCATTTAATAAAAATAAAATAAGATGTTCCCATATTTTGCTTCATATCCGTGCACTTTCAAGTGCTTATTTTGTCTAGAGAAAATTTGAATAAATCTCTGTTAAGACATGGTCCGTTTAAGATTAATTGAATTTTATTACTCAAAGTATGTCTTTGATTGATCACTATGTTGATAGAGTTTGTCCTTATTCCTCAAAATGGCAAATATTTAGAAGTTGAGGTTGTGTAAAAATGAGCACGCACTCACTGATCATAAGTATAGATAGCCAGATTCAGATAATGATCGATCCGAAATTGACCATCCCCACATGGAGTGGATTAAGCAGCTCTGGTCATCTTGAGGTTGGGGCTAGTATATGTGACACATGAATCCGAACCAGAAAAAGATAGCAACACCCGATTGAAGAGCAAAGTTTGCATCTCACTCAAACGTTTCAGTATGAGAGTGAGTATTTCATAGAGATAAGCTATGAGAATGCCCCGTTGGAATAAGTGAATATTGCTCACATGTGCCATATATATGCAGAGAGCGTGAGAGTAAGTATCTCGTAGTAAGTATCTCGTAGAGATACGCTATGAGAATGCCCCGTTGGAATAAGTGAATATTGCTCACATGTGCCATATATATGCAGAGAGCGTGAGAGTATCTCGTAGAGATACGCTATGAGAATGCCCCGTTGGAATAAGTGAATATTGCTCACATGCAGAGAGTGCGTTGTGTGTTTTCCGTGGGGAAAATAGTAGGCAAGATTTAGTGCAAGAGAATAATTAACCTTTGTAACAAAATTTCATGTATAAGTTATTTAAATAAACCTATTCTCTATTGTCGAAATGCAAACATGCTCAACCAAATCCATTTGCAGTTGTTGATTAATTAATTTGTTAGAAAGTGTAATCGAAGTTTGCGTATAGTTTTGCACATAATTAGCATAATATAACCAGGAAAAACCAAGGCCCAATTCGGTTGCGAAGGCGTATCATTAACTTCGTCAAATGCAGATATGTCACCATAGTTGGCAACTTGGCATAGGTTTCTCATTAACTTGTCAAATGCAGATATATCACAATAGTTGGCATATGTTTCTTGCTCGTCTTCGACTATCATATTGTGCATTATGATGCCCGCTCTCATGATGTTACAGAGATCTGACTGATGCTAATATCCCGCTGTGCCACAGACGAGTGCAAAACAAGCTTGAAAATTTCAAACGTGTGTTCAGCATATTTGCGGAATGATTCTTGATGTTCTGCAAATAACTAACTTTTTGCACCCATTGGGTGCGGGATTGATTCACAAATGTTGAATATTCATGATATATGTCAGTCAGTTAAATAATATCCTAAAGTATATGAGTTACCATTAACCTTGAATTTACCTCTGGAATTCCTTTGATTGCATCATCAAACAGAAGTGATCAGTTCAAGACATTATGTCGTTGTTACAACCAGCAATACCAGAAAAAGCATGTCATATCCATAATCAAGTCCCGTCACTACCGCCACTACCTCGAGAATTATTGATGGAGTACCCTTATATTCATTAATGTGTAGACCCTTCCACGCGACTGGCCAACTTTTTCACGATCAATGCATGCAATCAATACTACCTAACATTTTAGAAAAGCTGCGTCTTTCTACATAGTAAAAAAGTCGTTAGATGTATTGATGGTTTGGTCGTTGCAAATATTATTCCTTAAACTACCACACACGGCTTGAGAGAATCATTTTAAACATTCAATTGCAGTTGATTCGCCTATACCACTTAGTCGTCCACGGTGTCAGTCGGATCACCATACGCTAACAAACGAATTGCTGCAGTACAATTTTGTAGTTGTAATTCGATTGTACCATTACCATTGCAGTGTTGTTGAAAAATGGATCACCTTTTGTGAGTTGATCAACGATTCGTTGAAAGATGTCTTCTCATACGAAACCTTCGACGAAACACTTTCGTCGATTATGTTGAATTTTCAACAAAGTAGTTGGCAATGAGTCTTTCATTGTCGACCTCACGATTTCTTTCGACATGTCTTCGACGTCTAGATCTTGAAAAACTCGCTTTAGATAGTAAAGTTTCAATTTTTTTCCTAATCAATTGAGGTATGGTTAGGAAAGTGGGATTGTTAATGAAATTTTGTATAATATTAACAGCTTCGTTGTATGAAGAAGAAGAAGATGCTGATGGCATTGGCGTAGATGAATATGTGGTTATAAAAGATGGAGAATATAGAAATGAGGTGTGATTTAATTCACCCTGAGGGGTGGCCCACTGAAAATTTACAATATGTAAGGTCTCAGGTTCGATCCCTTCTCATGCTCTTTATGACAAAAAAAAAGTGATTTAATTTCTTGTACTATAGATGTATTCATATATATATATATATATGGGTTTATGGCTTTTTAGACCCCAATGTTTGACCACTTTGGTATTTTGGGCCCCCAAATTCCAAACTTGGTGATTTGGGCCCTAATGTTGTAAAATTACAGCAAACCAGGCCTTTTGTACAGAAAACGTCCAAAAATGACGAAATTTGGGGGCCCAAATTGCCAAAGTGATCAAACATTGGGGCCTGGTTTGCTGCAAAAAGGTCTGATTTGCTGCAATTTTGCAACATCAAGGCCCAAATCACCAAGTTTGGATCTCGGGGCCCAAAATGCCAAAGTGGTCAAATATTGGGGCCTAAAAAGCCATAAACCCTATATAACTGTTTAAATCAAAGAAAAACGAAGAAATCGCGTCCGGCATTAATATCTAAACTTCTCAAAATTATATTATTTTTCAAATTTTGTATTTTTCAAATTGACATTATTATATTATAACATAAAATTATCAAATAAATATATTTTTATTTTCGATTTAACTATTGATAAAATATAAAATGTTAATTATAAATTACATTGTATATAAATAATATTGCGTATAGTTAAAATTAACTAATATAATTATTTATTATAAATAACCAAATTAAATAAAAAAAATAAATTTATATATCAAATGATATAAATAAAATTATCTTATTCAATAAAATAAATAAAGATAATTTAAAAGATATCCATGACACATGACAAACTCTAATTTTCCAGTTTCAAAAATAGATAATTTTGTATCTAACTCGATAAAGGCAGACACAGATTTATGATTAGGCGATGTTGTGCAAGCTAGGGGTGATCATGGTTTGATTTGGTTCAGTTTTGGTCACTTTTGATCAAAACCGCAATCAAACCAATTGTTTAGTTTTATCATTTTTTAAAATCGAAACCAACCCAAAAATATAAAAAAATCGATTCTTCAGTTTTACATTTTTCGGTTCGGTTTTTATAAACATTCGGTTTTCAAAAATAATTTATGTAATCTCAAATTTTAATAGGAAATAGAACAAATTCATAAAGTAGAGATTTTCAATTAAAAAAAAGAAAAAATTTATAATTCAATTTATAAAATTTAAGTGAACATAATTCTCTATTATGAAAGTTGAACAAGAAAAAATCGAAAGTAAAAGGAAAAGAGTGAAATTTTATATAAATACAATACTCAATATTATAAAATATAAATGCATTGATAATATAAGTGTATATAAGTAATTAACTAAGTAAAAAAATTAAATATATAGTAGTAATATTATTTCGGTTCGGTTCGGTTTGAAAATTGTAATATCACGGCTAAACCGCAACCAAACCAATATTCTCGGTTTTGATAGTACTAGAAACCGAAACCAAACCAATACATTGGTTCGACTTTTTTTTCGTTCGGTTTCGTCGGTTTGATTTCACATTTTTTTTTCTCAGCCCTAGTGCGAGCAGTATTTTATTGCTTTTTCTCTCTTTTTATTTTTCTCTTTCCCTTTTTCTATTTCTAATTTATATATATAATATAAACATATTTTATTAAATTATTTTTTATAAATGATATTATTATTTTACACTTTCTAATTTTTTATTTTGTGCCCTCAACCACAAATATTTAATTATTAACTTCGTGCCGCACACTAGTTTAAGTATATATTCTAACGGAATAATTAAAATATAATGGAGATTTTACTAATTTTGACCTAAAAGATTTGAAAAAAAAAATATTTGTAACATGTAATGTCAGTATTAAGGGGGTAAGTTTAAATCGATGACCGAATCACACCGAATCAGATCGATCAGTTTGCTTTGATTTAGGCGAAGCATGGTTCGGTTACGATTTGTAAAATTTTCAAACTGCACGATTCGATTCGATTTACGATTCTGGCACCTCGAACCGAACCGATAGGTAAATTTTATATATAATTTCATATATACCCCTTATATTTTTCATTATATTTATATATATCCCTTAGCTTCTGAATTTTGAATTTTCTTAACTTCTGAATTTTCTTTGGTTGATGGATTGTGGGGTGTTTATTAAGAGGGTGGCTCGGATTTGTTTGTGGGCTTATTTTTGATAATATGTTGATAATAATGGTACTGTGGTGAATTAAGTTGCTGGTGGCCGGTGCTATTTCGTACTACTGCAATGAGGAATTTTTGCACTGAATTTATATGTTTGTTGTTGCTGCTGCTGTTGCAATTTCGCCACTGCTATTATTTGCTTTTTGAATGAACATTGAGTATTAATGTTGTTGCCTCTCATTGTAATGTTATTTTTCTACTGCTTTTCATTGTAATGAAGTTTTATTATAATTTTTAGGCTATCAATGTATATTATAATATTTGTTTTGTTTTTTTAAAAATAACATTATGTTATATTAATTTAAAAAAATACAATTTTTGTCCTAAATTATTGAACGGAATCAAACCGAACCGTGGTTTATCGATTTGGTGTGGTTTAGTTTTCACACCATGCGGTTCGATTTAGGTTTTAAAATTTCCAAATCGATAAGGGGCGATTTGACTTACAATTTATACCCCAAACCAAATCGTTACACCTCAAACAGTACTAAATATTTAACTGTTGATAGGGATTTTTAAGAGCATCCAGAACGCATATATCAAACAGAGTATCAAATGGCATAATTGTCATTTTGTTGCTACAAATTCAAAAAAAGTTGCTCTAACGGAGGTATGAACTGGGGGCCAAATTTGATGTCTTCCCCTTCTGGATCTATTTTTAGACCCTTAAACCCCAATAACTAAATTTTGGCTTAAAAAAAAAAAAGAACCATTGATTCTTTTGCAACGGCTTTTTTGTCTTTAAACGGTAATAAAATCAAACGCATATATAAACAAATATCAGGGGAGAAACTTATCTCTACTCTCTTTCTTCTTCAAACATTTCTGCCCACTTTTAAATTTCTTTACAAGGACGGATTCGTTCACAGATCTGCTCCTACGCCAAAATTAATCAGAGGTAAGATTTATTGTGGTAATATTTATTTGAAGCTAGGTGAGAAACAATGAATTTGCGGAGAGAGTTTTTGGATCAGAAGGGGAAGAAGATGGATTGAGCAGAGAAGGAACGGTAGAAAGAGACTGCAGTACCCGAGCGAGCAGAGAGGAAGAGGAGAGAGAGAGAGAGAGAGCTTGAGTTGTAGAACTGACAGTGGAATTAGGCTAATATAGGTTAATTTGGGTTTGAGTTTGGGTTTGGGCTTTATACATTAACAATGGGTTTGAGCTTTATATATTAAATTGGGTTGCTATTTACCGTCCTCAAATTTTTTATTATTGACCTAAATTTTTACTAAAATATTCTTTCATTTAAACCACCTAATTTTTCATTTTTATCTCATTATTATATTTTATTTTAATTTTAATATTTATATATTTAATCAAAATTAAGGTATTAAAGTGATTATGTGATAATGGAACAGAGCAAAAAATTTTGAAACGGTAAATAGTAAAGATATTTTTATCAAAATGAATGGCGTTAATAAAATTTTTAGGATAATAAATAGCACTACTCTATATTAAATTGGGTTAGTATAGGTTAATTGTGGTTTGGATTTTAAATGTGGGTTTGGATTTTAATAATGAATTATGAGTTTTATGTTAATATTGGCTTTAGGTTATATGTTATTATTGAATTTAATTTATTTATCGTCTTTCTGTTTAAATAATAAGTATTAATTTATTTGCATTTAATAATTTATTTTAACTTATAATTTATATTCAAATTTATTTCATTTTAAAAAATAAAATTTACATAAAAGAGTGAAAATATAATGACACCAAAATCAAAATAAATTTTTTATTATAATTCATATTTATTTATATTAAATAAACTATATTATTAAATTAGTTACATTAATTTAAATGAATTGATTAAGTTAGATTTTTATTTATTATTATTTAGATGATTATGGTTGGAGTGCAGTGGCATCAAATGATGTATCAAAATGTAACAATAATCATATGAGTTTTTGATGCCCCATTTTGATTACTAGCACTGGAGTTGCTCTAAGATCCTATCGTCAATTGATTTATGATGTTTTATGGGTTTCAATATTTTTTCGTCATTTGTCTTCCTTTTCACTTAAATTATTATTAAATATTAAATTATATCACCAAAAATCAATTTTCTGATCCAAAGCCTAATGTTTGTGATGGGCCCAGGCCCAAGCGCTAGGCCCAATGTCTAGCCCAATATCAATCAAAGGTAAGGCCCAACGGGCCGGC